>VXBL01009962.1:1071089-1110639 GCA_013400195.1 Aramus guarauna
TGGGGGGGGGGGGGGGGGAGGAGGGCCGGAGAAGAAAAGGAGAAGAAATAACATGAACACATATGTTTTTCTTTGTGTTATTTAGTGCAAGGTACTTTGACTTAACACCTACCAAACGCTTCGGTAATTACAAATGCATTCATTTCCTCACAGTCTTTTCTAGAATACTTACTCTTAGAGTAATCAAGTCACCGTAAATATAAAGGACCAATTGAAACATGGAAAAAGATTTGTACAAGCTTATAAAAAACAGTATGGCACAGACAGAACTGAAAGTTAAAGACCACCTTCGTCTGCCACTATGCTCTTTCTTGCACACACTGACGGGAACAATGTGCACACACCTGTTATTCTGGCTAGTGGTATTGATGCCAAACTCTTCTGAAAAACAAGTTCTAAATACACTATAGTGAACAACTTGGATAATGAAAAACGTAAATCTTGTCTACCTTTCGTCATTCTGTATTAAGCAACTTTCCCCACCTAGAACATTTATGGAAGTGGAAGGAATAGAACTAAATAGGTTTTTAGCATTCATCTTCTTTAACTATCTTTCTTTCAAATACTCTGCTGTCTACATGTATCCCTAATTCTGCTCATATATAATATACACATAGTTTTGGCAGCGTGATTTTAATACTATGCATAAACTTTTGAAGGAATAAACTTAATTTTATTCTGAAATAACTTTCTTACATTTTTAAATATTTGGAAACACAGCTTTAATGATTGAAAAATTTGTTCTCTATTTATTGCTAATCTTCGGTAATAAAAAATTACTAGATTCTTGGGCAACAAGCTTAATCTGTTGAAATGTAAACAATGCCCTCATATAATGAGGAGAGGGGAGAAAACAGACACATTCCTGCATCTGAACTGTTAATATCCTTACAAATTAATTCTGGATTATTGCTTTCCTGAAAATTCATGTTTTCATAAATTCTATTTAATTTCAAAATTTAAAAAGTGGTTAGGTAATATATTTTCCATGAGCTATTTTAGAAGAGATCATTTCAACAGTTTTCAGAAAGGGAAAAAAATCAGTTAGAAGAAAGCCCAAATTAACTTTGATGTCAAGGGCATACACAAATGAAATGCCGAACATTACAAAACCCCACAACCCTATATAATGTATTAATTTTGTATAACAGTATGAGAAGTAGGGAACAGAATAATATCTTTACATTTGTGTTGCTTAGATTTTATAATTAGACTGTTATAGTTTATACTTTCATAAATTTAACAGCTAGCAGATCAACAATGAAGCACCTAAAAGATCTTACATTTGAATTGCAGCAAGAAGGAGCTTGCAAGAAAGATTAGTCCATCAGGTTTATAAGTGCGGATCATCTACCTGACCTAAGGGACTGCTTACCAATAAGACCATTAGTTGGATAATGATGACAGTTGTTGCCCTTGTCTCGTACTCATTAGCTGCAGCTTCTTTTTCCCAAAACAGAGAGGGTTGAGCCAATAATCCTAAACTGGAAATAATTGTTCATCCAACATGAGGGCAAAGTAGGTGAGAAGGCCAGGGGTAAAGAAGAACAAGATATCGGCAGTTCTGTTCAAGTGTTCTAAGCTTTCAGACAGGACTTTTTGCTCATGGGAAAGTTCTGGTAATTACAACAGTGAGAAGAAATTGTCAGTAACACTACTGCCTACTCATGTAAAACTTGGAAAAGAGGAAATTATTTACTGCAAACCGACAGGAGTCTTTTTGTGAAAAGCAGAGGAAATGGGCAAACTTTTGGAACAAATCCCAGCTAAAACTCAGTAAATCCTACTGCACGTACATATATTGGCAAAGTCTATAATGGCTTCATAGAAATAGATTTTTTTAAAAAATATGAGAGAAATATTTCAGGCTAAGGTGGCAAAGAAGGTAAAGAAATTCTGTCCTTCAAGCCATGGCATTGACCAATTCATGGAAACTCTGTGTCCCCACTAAGGTCTCAGAAATAGTGCTTCAAATACGATTGCTTCTTTAATACTAAAGTAACATAATCTTTAGGTCAGCACTTGCAAATTTCAATCACATACTATAGCTAGGCTGCATACATCAGCAGATGAGAAACAAATACACTTTAAGAAGCGTACCTGAATTGCATCACTGAAAAATCTTAACTTTCATATTCTGAAGATAGAATTCCAATATAAATGTAAAACAAAACATGTATATGGACATCTATGGTGATCTCTGCTACCTCCTCTCTTTCTCACCTTCAAAGCATAACTGCATTTTATACTTTATAACAGGAAATTTTAAAAAGCAGCTCTTTTATTGATAATAGTTATGAATTACAACAGGGAAAGCTAGTGGCTTTAGATTGGATGAGAATCTCTGACCCATACACAGAAAAGCCAGGACTCCTTCAACAGGTTATAACTGGCAATTATCAGAACCAAATCAAAATAACTTTTAACAAATTACCTTTTTTCACATGTTCTAATAACTCATATCAAATTTCTTTTTTCCTTAATAGAAAATGAGAAATAGTTAACTTCTTTCCTCTTTCTAATCCCATGCACAGAGGGATAATTCAGTGATTTAAGGATGATAAATTGTGTAATTGCTGGAAACTAAAAAATGTTTTTCTTTTGATATGTTCAGAGAGCTTTTTTTAAAAAAAAAATTATTCATCTCGTGTATGTATATTTGTAATACACATATTCCAATTTGAACAGAAGCCTGGCTTTCACTCCAAGTGTTTTTGGAGAACATAGTTTAATAATCATGTACTCCTGTCACAGCATGCAACTACTGTTCTATTTTTTGTGATTCTTCCTTTTCTGTTTAATTCAAGAAAATTAATGGGTCAAGATAGAAACAGTTTAGTAAGTGAAGGAAAAGAAAAAGAAAAAAACCAAAACAAACAAGTGATGCAAAAGCAATCAGTCTACACCAGCAGACTGATACCCAGTCAGTTCCCAGCAATGGCTACTTCCCCAAAGTTTTATAGTTAAGCATGACATCACATGGCACAGAATATCTCATTCAGGTCAGCTGTCCCTGCTGTGTCACCTCCTACCCTCTTGCCCACCCTGAACCTACCTGCTGGGGTGGCAGAGTAAGTAACAGTGAAGGCCCGGACACTGTGCAAGCACTGATCAGCATTAACTGAAGAAAATTAACTCCATCCCAGCCAAACCCAGTACAGATGGACAAACTGTTTACCTCCATCCTAATCCAGGACTGTTGAGAGAGCTCATTCAAGAAAACATATTTTGGAGTGCTCATTCATAGGGTAAGACTTGCTCACATAAAATCTACCTAGTTAAAGATTTATATCTTCATAAATTTTGGAAGATTTTCCTGAGATGGTGCATTGGGTTTGCGTGGCAAGGTTTTGGTAGCCGGGGGGCTTCTGTGAGAAGCTCCATGTCCAATAGGGCCAATGCCGGCTGGCTCCAAGATGGACCCGCCACTGGCCAAGGCTGAGCCCATCAGCAATTCTGGTAGCGCCTCTGGGATAACATAGCTAAGAAGAGGAAAAAAAAAAAACCACCAGGAGCAACTGCAGTCAGAGAGAGGAGTGAGAATATGTGAGAGGAACAACTCTGCAGAGACCAAAGTCAGTGAAGAAGGAGGGGAAGGAGGTGCTCCAGGCAACAGAGCAGAAATTCCCCTGCAGCCTGTGGAGAAGACCATGTTGAGGCACACTCTCCCCTGCAGCCCATGGAGGTTGATGGTGGAGCAGATATCCACCTGCAGCCTGTGGAGGACCTCATGCCAGAGCAGGTGAATGCCCAGAGGAGGCTGTGACCCTGTGGGAAACCTACGCTGGAGCAGGCTCCTGGCAGGACCTGTGGCCCCATGGAGAGAGGAGCCCACACTAAAGCAGGTTTGCTGGCAGGACTTGTGACCCCGTGGGGGACCCACACTGGAGCAGTTTGTTCCTGAAGGACTGCACCCTGTGGAAGGGACCCACACTGGACAAATTGATGGAGGACTGTGTCATGTGGGACGGACCTCAGGCTGGAGCAGGGGAAGAGTGTGAGGAGTCGTCCCCCTGAGGAGGAAGGAGCAGCAGAGACAACGCGTGATGAACTGACTGCAGCCCCCATTCCCTGTCCCCCTGTGTTGCTGCAGGGGAATAGGTAGAGAAATCAGGAGTAAAATTAAGCCTGGGGAGAAGGGAGAGGTATGGGAAGGTGTTTTTCTAAGATTTGGTTTTATTTCTAATTACTCTGATTTGTTTGCCAATAAATTAAAATTAATTTCCCCGAGTTGAGTCTGTTTTGCCCGTGACAGTAACTGTTGAGTGATCTCTCCCTGCCCTTATCTTGACCCACAAGCCTTTTGTTATATTTTCTCTCCCCTGTCCAGCTGAGGAGGGGAGTGATAGAGCGGCTTTGGTGGGCACCTGGTGTCCAGTCAGGGGCAACACACCACACCTGCAATATATATCTGTATAGGTTAAGACATACTCATTTAATGATTTTTGCCTTTTGTTTATTTTAATTTAATTTTGTCTTACATTTTTATTGTAGTGTGTGAAGGTTCTCTTTGGAACAGATCTTATACACCAATTAGTTACTGAAAGAAAACTGCAAGAGCTTCTTTTCATTACTGGATTGTTCTGCTCAACTGACACCATAGAGCCTGAGGCAAAGCCACTATATTTCTGAATTTGAATCTGTTTGTGTGCTAGAATAATTGACTGAGTTTGCAGTTTCAGAATGTTGTTTTCACTGACATTCTTTTAACACTTTCAATTACTGTAGAATAGGAAATGAAGTAAATTAAATTTCAGTTCAGGATTCTCTTAAATTAATTTCCAGGTTTAAACCATTTATATAAATTTAGATTACACTAATTCAGATTCACCTTCCATGCACTAACTGTCACTATCCCTGGAAAGATGTAGGGATAGAGAATGTTTATAATACAGAACTTAAACTGCAAATGGTAACTAAGTCTTTAGCAATAACAGAATAGTATGAATGCCAAACCAGTGCATCATGTCTGAGAAACTTATTTCAAAATTTCTTTTCTTAAACTGAAAAGTATACCTTCAGACCAATGAAAAGAATATTGTAAAACTGCTAACTATGCATGCTAAATATAGAGAATGACAAAAGTGAATAAAAACATTAAACCTGCATTAAAAAAAAATAAATCTATCCATGCACAATCCTAAATCTGTTTCCTTATAGAAACAAATAGAAGGAATTTGATGGAAGTTCTATGGAGTTGAGTACAGCTCAAAGGCCTGAATCTTACCCACTCTTGAGAGAAATGATAGCGTTGCAGAATTCTGCTTTCAGTGAAAGAAATGGTCACGCATTCAAAATTGTCAGAAGTTAACATTAAGTTAAGATCTGAGCCTGTATAACATTCACTCTCAAAAAGGCAAATCCTTAGTGAGAATTTTTGCAGCCCTCATTTCCATCTTAGCAAAGAAGTGCAGGAAACTATCTAATTTCACCTCATAGGGGAATGAAAGATATGAATAAAAGACAAGTGTTGAGGAACTAACATGGAATTTCATTCTAATCTATAGCAGCAAATCAGGAACAGGTGAGTGAAAGGCCTTAAAATCTAGCTAGAGCATGCCACAAATCTCTGAATGGTTTTCAGACTTTATAAAAAGTCTATAACTAGTATTGCGTGTTTCTGAAACACACAGGAGTCTGTTGTGAGGCAGAACATACTGCTGAGTAGCCAGAGCAGCCAGGCACGTTCCTACAGATAATATCTGCCAGTATTCCTGGATGGACCCTTTCCCCTGACTCATTACAATGGATTCCAAGGCTTATTCTGCAGATAAGTGAAGCTTTTGCTTCTATTATATCCTGCACAGGACTGAGGAATCATGAAATTGCCATAGGGAGCTAGATAAGCTGCTCCTAAAAAAGTAGATGTCTGGATAAGGATTGAGAGTAACTTCATGCTATCTCAAACAGGCAACCACCAGTGCAAGGAACTTAGTAAAAGACTTCAGGTCTGAGGAGAGTCTAAAGAGCAGCTCTACATAGTGGTAAAATTCCTTACACATCACAACTCCAGGGTACTTTCTAAGGACATGGGTGGATGGTATCATGAATATAGACACCCATCTTCAGGAACCATGAGAAGAAGTTAGTTTTGAGAGATCTAATCAGTACTGTGAAAGGAAAGAGTGTTTTCTTCTCAACTGTGCGGAAACTTTTACTGAGAAAACAAGGGTAAGCAAGTATTTGAACAGGGAGCACAGACACTGACTTGATTGTTAAAAGATAACCAACAACACAGCTACTGGCAAACAAAAACTGTGAAAGTAATTTTTGCATTGACATCTACGTGCACCAAATACGACACAGTAAAATTACTGTACAGGTTATCTTCACAGGAGTTAAGAGGTATCACTGTGGAAGTACAGTATAGTGCTGAGTACTGTGTGATCTGTACAACTCCATACAGACCATGAAGTAGTCAGCATTACGCAGTACTCAGGGTGTCACAAAACATTTGTATATGCCATGAATGATAAAGTGTGGAGAGACAGGTTTTGCTTTTCCAATAGCTAAGAAAAGTGAGACTATGTTCAAGGAATGAGGGTTGAACAGTAGTAAGGAAGTACTTGTGATACAAGTGAGAGTAAGTTCAGTTCTCTACATGATGAGTGAAAACAGCCACTGTTAAAATTCCTCTTGTGTCAGAACTGTGACAGGGGAGTGGTTAGACACCGCAGGGAGACTGCCTGTTTGGTATTCAGATGCCGTACAGCATCGCTCCTTATTTAAAGTTGCAGTCTGTTACTTTTACCAGACAGCTGTGTTTTGCTTTTACTGCCTGTCACTGTGTGGCATCAATAAGATTTCATTTTAATTTGAATGTCAATTTAACATTAAGTACTACGGACATGACAGCACAAAGAACTGGCATCTTTATGCCAGAATGGCCCGATCTTCTAACTGGGCAGTGAACAGGAAAGGTAGGTCCAGCTGTGGGAATGCCTTTGGCTACATCTTCTCTTCCCCACTGAGAACTAGAGCTGTCTCAGGGAGAAAAGTTCTAATTGGACAGGGGAAAAAAATATCCCCCAAATTATAAAACTAAGACATGTTTTGTTCCTTTTTTCAAAGGAAAAATTCTACAGTCTTTACAGGCAAATCAGGGCATATTTGCCCAGTGGTTCTTTCAGGATTCTGAAACAAAATGAAAGAATATATACTATCTAGATTAAAAAAAAAAAAAAAAAAAAATTATATCAAAATAAAAAAAAAAAAAAAAAAATAAAAATTAAAAGGAGACTTTAATACATTTCATCTAGCCAGAGAAACCTTCCTTTCCTTTATGGAAAAAACCCGCTAAAGGTAGAATGATAAAATTTCAGATTTACCAGGCACAGCAGAAAGACAGAAGGGAATGTGAATGATTTCTGCTTATTCCACAGCTGGCTCCAACCCAAAAGGAAACCAGCAGATGTACTAGAAAGAGCTATGATTCCATTTCTGTGTCACAGTATGATGTGGTGCTCTGCTCTGCAGGATTCAATGGGAGCTCATGGAAGGTGATGTAAAAGGCAATTAATTGAAGGCAAAGGGAACTTGGAGATTCCTTGAAACCTGGACAAAATATCTCTTTGTGTTGGAAAAAAACTAGTTATACCCAAAGTTATCCTCCCCAAAAGACCCACTGTTTTGCCAATTTTACTTGATTAATTACATGCAAACTGTGGGACAAGTGCACTGTTTGTCAAAACTTATTCACTCAGGTCTCCTTCCAGCATACTCCACCCTGATCCTGACAAGCAGTCAGGACATGTTAAGAGTGTGCACCCGGGCACACTGTATTCTTTTTAATCTCATTTGTACTATATTTTTTTTTTTTTAATTTGACTGTAGGGATTGAATATTACATTTTTAAAATCTGGCTCTGCATAAGTTTTCTGCTACAGTATAATGCTAATATATTCAACCCACATATGTCACAATTCACTCTTTTCCAAACCCCTCTGCTAAGTCTTCAAAATAATAATGCTTTCTAAATTTGAAAGGTTACAATTTTGCTTTTTGCAATGTTCTTAAATTACTAATACCTCTCCAGCCACGTAGACAAGTAAAATTCAGTCTCCTAACAACAGTACATTCCAGGAAATTATCTTCACCATTCCATGAGAAATAGCTGCAGCTGAGAAATACACATTTCCCCACAAAACAGTCAATCAGATCATATTCGTAAGCTACTTACTTGTGTAAGTGAGCTGAAATCCTTGGTCAGTATCAGATCCATTGGTATTAAACTCTATCCACATATGGTTAGATGTGCTATTAAGGATAACTCCCATCATGTCATTTTTGGTGAAGACTCCCAGAGGGCGTGAAGAACTGTCTTTTCCATCATACACCTTATAGAAACAAATTAATAGTATGAAACTGGACATCAAATCTAAATATTTGAAAAACATTAGTTTATCTTTATACAATACTTCTAAAGTTAGCTATGTATTGCCCATAGTTTATCCAAATGTTTCCACTTTGTGAGGTACACATTACTTGGTTGTGCAGTTCAGTGAAATAGAAAATATTCTGTCACCCTTAGGGTGCTTTATAGTCTTTTTTCCTTTCAATTTTGTGAGCTCATCTTGAATGAAATTAATATTTGTACACAACTTTACCTTCTGAGGCTTCATAATTGCAGATAATTTTTCATGATCATTCACAAAAGCTAACAGAAGTATACTTTCTGAAATCACCATTGAAGTACAGTTGTAAGAGGTAGACCCTTCCAGCATATGCTGCTCTCCTCTGTCTGGAGGTACCAACAGCCAAACTGAGGTACTAAAGTCAGTATGTCACCTTTTATTTCAGACTCTCAGCCTGCAGGAATTTTTGTTGTACCATAGGTTTTAACAAAGAAAGGTAGATCTTTAAAAATATGTGAGTCTATTTCCAAAATAAGTGTAGAAAAGTTCTTATTTATGATGTCTTTTTACTGAAAACTTTCAATGGAGGACAAAATCAACAATATTAACCACTGCAATTTTTCAAATACTAGAATGAATAAGAATGTTCTTTGATTTTTCACCAATACAGTACAAATAGAAAGAGTTGTCTAGGGGGTGAAAAATTAGTTTTGCTTATTGCAAAACCTTTAAAGCCATAAAGTACCAAAATAGTTTTCTGTGTGGGGTTTGTTGTTGTTTGGGGTTTTTTTTTAATCTCAAGATGAATTTTTTTTTTTTTTAAAAAAGCTAATTTCTTCTTTACATTAAATACATCACCTGTACTTTCTCATGGAAAAAGAGGCAAATATGAAGTGTATTTCATACTTCCAAAACATATACCATACATCATGTGTATATTTATACAAAAGCAAGTAATGAATCTGAACAGCTGGTTTGTAATATCAAGTAGAAGATAGTTTACCCTGATCTCATAAGTACCAGAGTCACTGTAGGTAACTAGTGCAAAAGCTACAAGTGCAGTAACATCTTAAGCTGTGGCTCTTCATTTCTCCATCCTCAGACCTTCTGGTACAGGAGGATTTATACTGATTCCAGCCAGAAGCAGGCAGTGACCCATTTAACGATCTAAATTGCGACATTTGCATCACAGACACTTCCTCCTATTGTAATGCCCAGTTAGATCTACTAATGAAGTTGAGAAATGCATCTTTTGAGAGGACAGACCACTGCAACTACATTTATGGATAATGACCAAGAGTTAAAAGCAGAGCTATTTTCTCACTGGAGAAAATACCAGCATCCCTTCAATATAGGTGAATGTCTGGAAAGTACCTCATTCATCTCAAGTTCTGTCATTAACAATATAAAATGATAATAACAACATGCATATAGATTATTTAAGATAAAAGCATAAATTTAGTTTAATAAGCATACACAGATATAAATAATTACCTTCATAGAAAGCAGCTTTTGAAAAATAATATATTGTACTAGCCATTGATAGAACAATATATTTTGTCCTTATTGTTAAGGCAAAGATTGTCTTATATCAGGGCATACAGATGAGCTATTGGAAGACACAATCAATTGTATTTAAGGTTTGTGCAGTAACACATACTTAATGTCTACCTCTTGGCAGAAATATGACTGTGCTAAGAGTATCTGAAAAAATGCTTCCTAGCTTCTACCATTGTCCTGGGCCAGAACTACAGATCACTTTCATGGACTGATAACATTTTATTTATCAGAGCTGCAAATCTATTGTACAAAATAAATAAGCATTCGTTCTCTACATGATTTATTTTTAAATAACATTCTGATCATACATATTATGCAAAAGGCACAGATATTTTTCACTTGGTTTGAGAGATATTACTTTGAATAGAATTTAATTGTCAATTTAATTGTCATTAATAAAAAATGCTATCTATGTTAGGAAAAAAAAAAGTGATTTTTATTAATCTTTTTAAAAAACCAAAACAGCTCATTACTACAGTTTTCGCTTAGCCATCCTGTTCCAACAACATTCTGCCTCACAGACTGTTACAGATACTCTTCCTACCTGAGGATCACCAATTTAAATAATAGTATCTCTCAAGATGAATCCAGGCACAAATGAAAACATTGTTTTATGAAATAAAAATTAGGTAAGAGGGATCATGTAAAAGGTCTAAAAAAAGCTGTGACATTTTTTAATTGGTGACACTTGTCCAGCTATTGTTAACATTACAGACATAAGTAGGTACATGTCTACTCTAGTAATTGAAACAGTGTTAGTGAACAAATGTAAGTACTGAATCTCTATTGTCTATCCTGATAACTCGTTTGAACCATTCTTGGGAAAGAAAAAGCATTTTCCCTAACAGTTCATGGTCATGGTTTGGTAATTAGTATGGGCCAAGGACCATTCCCAATAAGCAGCTTGTGTGCAACCATTGTGTTCTGTCATATGTGACTGTTTCCTGAACCAGAGACAACATTTAATACACTAGTCCAGACATTATCACTTCTAAGTCATATATAGTGTGCATGTTTAACTCATTTAGAAGAACCCATTTGAAATATAATTCACATACTTCAATTACTATTTTCTCTGCCATGAAGAAAAAAGGAAGGTCAATATGGCCAAATAGATGAAAGATGTGACATTCCATTCTGGTTTTCCTCTTCCCTCTAACAAATTCACAGTGATAGCATTATAAAAATTTCACCATAGTAGCCACTTTAAAGAATTATGAAATTTCATGTGGCAGTTAAAGCAGAAAGATCAGGAAGTTGAAGTCTTAGTGAGTAAGAAAGGATGAGCTTTAAAATAAACAGATGAACCAGGTATCATATGTCTCAAAATGGTGATTCTGTTTCTATTTCTTTACTTGAGTTCAGATATCTTTCCCATTAATTCAAGTTCAAACTTTTCCACAGCTGTAGAAAACTTTGCCCACAACATATAGTCATTAACCTGCATGTATGATGTCAGAAACACCCTTGCAAATGGTATGTTATTCCCTATGCACCACAGCCTCACTATTGCCACTTGTGCCAACAGTAAGCCGAGTTGAATGGATACATCTAAAGGTGGTTCATATTTTCAAAGCAAGTGAACAGGGCCAGAGTAGGACTCCAGTCACCACAACTCCATTGTCTACACAGTATTTACTGTCAGTACCTCCCTGGCACACATTTAATGCAGACTTACTAACACTCTCACAACTCTTTCCTGAAAAAGCATCAACCCAGGAGCTTGCGTAGGCCAGGGACTGTTTCTGGGAGACAGTTTGAGTGAGCCACCTTGTTTTGTAAGATTAGAGAGTTTAACGTTATGGATGTGGTCAAACTGCAAAAACTGGCCTTGGGGGCAGCAGGGAATAATCACAGCATTGTTTGGAGCACTGGGATAAATGTAGCCAGAGCATTCAGGGACGCCCCACTTCACCTAAATATTTGTGAGGAAATAAAAGGGAAGGGCTTGCTCTACTGCTGGGATTAAAATATGCAGGCAAGAGAAGAGGACAGTGCTACAATGATTCACGGGGTGAAATGCTCTGGTAACAGTGCTAATGTATCTGCGCCTGCTGTGGGAATGTAAAACAGACACCTGAAGGAGAAGGAAATGCTGGCTAGATTTTCTGAAACTCCAGATTCTCATTCTGACAGTTAAAAGAGTACTTACAACTAAACTTGCAATTTTCCTTAATTGTAAAGATCGTTATGGCATTAAATCATCCCAAAGGGAAATGCTTATAAAATATTGCTTTTATGGTTTGCGAGATAATTCTTGTATAGCTTCCTGACATTGTTATGCCTCTTTCTATATATATTCCCAAATCTTTTCATTACATCCTGATGGAATTCTTAGTGATCCTACCCCAAACAAATAATGATATTCTATACTTCACAAGACATTCATGGTGGGTTGACCTTGGTGCTATCAGGATTGTTTCTCATGCTTTTCCTCATTTCTCTTTCTCACATGCTACTGTGCAGCATTTTTTGCCCTTTCTTACATACACTTTCCCCGAGACATCCCCACCTCGGCTGCGGGGCCCAGCCGTGCCCTGCGGTGGGTGGGTTGGAGCCGGCTGGAACCGGCTGTGTCCGGCACGGGGCAGCCCCGGCCTCTCCTCACAGCGGCCCCTGCAGCCCCCGCTGCCAGCACATGGGCACCTGGGCACCTGCACCCAATGCAACATTACATATGTACATTTTCTTTAAAAATAGAGTAAGGTATTCAGGTGAGGAAATGCCCAGCACAAGGTTTATAAATATTCCTCAGCCTTAGTGCATTCTTTGCAAGCTGCCTGCAAGGCAGTCTTGGGGCTTTCTTCTGTGCAGACACAAGATAGAAGGCCTGTATTTATAACATATTTTGCTCAATTTAGGGTACAGATAGGAAAGAAAGCAAACTTCAGAAGTCCATAGCCCTACCAAAGCTGTGGGAAAGGTAAGCCTTTGGAGAGTGTCTTAATTTCCCAACTGCTCAAATCTGGTCAGAGCACATGAAAATTTATTTCTGTCTCACATGCTCAGATCTCCTTCCCATGCAAAAAGGACAGGAAAGGGAAGTGGGAAAAGAGAGTCGATAGTATATAGTTGCTTAAATTAGGCCATGACCAAAGCATGCAACCACAGTTAAGGAACGTTTCTGAATAATTTAAGGAATTCAAATTCAAATGTCACACTTATTTACATAAGGAGTCTCTTAAGAAGACAAAAAAGATAAAATACGGCCACCAAAATTTGATCCATAAAAATAGTATCTTTTAATTCCTTGTGGGAAGCATTCACTGCAAATAGAAATAGTAAAATCAAGTTAGAAATGTTGACAGCAATTTCTAACATGTTAAATGGGTTGCTGTGAGATCCTCAGAGAGCAAGTTGCTAACTGAATTCTGAATACATAGTGATTTGAAGTATCAGTCAACTCTGAAAATTTAGAGACATGGATTTCAAAGAGTAATTTCATGTATGCTCAACACTTCATGTGAATGTCATGATTTTCAGTACATACAAGAGTGCAGCAGCCATTATTAAGAAAGGACAGATTATGGCCATGCTGTAAAAAAGAAGAGTACATGTTCAAAATCTGTATACATTTAGGCCAAGTTTCAAAGGCTACCTACAACATAAAGAATGAAAACTATCTTCTGCAATTAGAGTTTTAGTCAATATGACAATGCTATATGTTAGCTAGCTTCTTTCTAGTCTAATGGGCAAATTAATTAATTTGGGAAAAAAAAAAAAGTTCTGTGTGAGACAAATAAGAAACTAAAAATATACAAAAATGTACCAAAATTAAAGCCTGTCCTTTGTTAAATAACCACCATGGTACATTTATATTAAATCATATAGACACCTTTGTATTCCAAATCCAAGTTCACATTTTAGGCTTTCTTTTTAGATTTTAAAACAATATAAATGTAATTGAAGTCTCAATGGCACCTATAGTTTCTTTGAATCTAGTATAAATAATTGAATCTAGTATAAAGAAAGTGATGCGATCCACATAGAATTTATTCATCTTGTATGAGAAAGTGAAATGAAAATAAAAATAATTGGTGCTAAAAGTGGAGTCGTTCATGCAATGTGAATGTTGAGCATGGTAAAAAGTGGAATTATTTTCTTTTTACCTTAACAATATCTCCCTCACGCAGCTGAAAGCTCCTGGCTCTAAGATGGATCCCTTTTCCAGCTTCTGTTTCAATTTTATAGATACATTCATGGTTGTTGTCATAATTAGATGGAAAATTCGGAGACAGCAATGTTCCTTCATTTCCAGAGACAGTTGCTCCACATTCAGCTAAAGAAAACAGACACAAAAAAAAAAAAAAAAAAAAAAGTGAATTATCCATTTCAAGAAAACATGGGTTATTTGTAGCAATATTTAGACTCTATGAAAACTCTAACAGGCTTTCTAGGAAAAGTACGTTTCTGTCAGATTTCATCTGTAGGACAAACTCCCAGATACCCTACTGAAGTTGCTGTCACCTGCATTTCTCTTGGTACATTTATTTTGTGCACTTAGATGCTTTTATGTAATTCCCTTTAGCTCCAATTTATCCCTTGGTCCTCTCATCAGACTCATCTGTAATGCAGGTTAGCCAGATTGCACAAAAAAAATGGATGTTTTGTTGAAATATAGTCATCGTGGTAACATTTCAAATAAATGTGACATTGATTTCACTTACTTCTCTGTTCAGCTTTATAAATAAGTACTAGAAAAAGCAGATAATGAGCTGCTGATATAAAAGAATCTAGCAATAAATCAAGAGCATTCAAATATTTTTTTTTTCCTCCACCAGGAATAAAAACAAAAAGCTAAATAACAAACCAACATTTATTGACATCAGTCAGGGCCAAGCAGACAGCTCCCTTCTTTTCCAGGTATAGAGTAGGTGAGTCTTTTTCACAGCCATCTGTAGCAAGAACTTATTGACACTTTCAGGAGTAGGCATTTTTGTCATTGCTCCACAGTAAAGAAAATAATAAAGTGTAGAAAGAGTGGTATGTTTCAGCCCTTGGGCTCAGTTCGAGTTCTGAATAAAGGCTAATAAAATTATTCCAAATGTGCAATATATATTTCAGCACATAAATGAAAACATCCAAAGAGACAGAAAATAATGTTAGTGTACTGTTCAAACAAAGATTCAAAATGCTTAGAAGTAGCCTAAACCACCACCTAAAACCCCACAGTAACAGTAACATACTAATATTAATCTATATAATTGTTTTTTAAGGTGGATGAGATTGATATTTATATCTCATAGTTCAGTCTAAAGATAGAATATACTGTGTTAAATACAGATTTTTGACATAAACTTCATTCAGACCTCATGCAGAGTTTGGTAAAAACCTGTTAGAACAATTAAAATAATAATGAATTAATGTATAATTGTAAATCAACAGATATTTTTTATCAAAGATGCGATAGGTTAAAAAAAAATGTATTTTTTCTATAAATGTTAAATAGACTTTTAGGGTTCATAGGACATTAAAATACTCATTTTTGGAAGTGCGTGGGGTTTACAATTTTAGGTAAAACTGAGTGTAGTTTAACAAGTATATATTGCAAGAATAATTTTGAAAATATAGTGTAAAGATAGACATATTCAGGGAGAAATATATGTTTTATATTTACAAACAAACAATCTAAAAAAAATTTATTTACATTTCCAAGGCCTTGACAGACATCATCAAATTTATGTGCTTCTTGCATTTGAAAAGCCTAAACCCAGTGAAATTCTCTTTGTTTTAGACTTCCTCCTTTCAGTAAAAATGAAGAAAAAAGAGAGGAAGAAAGAGAAGGAAAGGGAGGCAGGGAGGGATGGAGGGAAGCAGAGAAGGAGGGAAGGAAAGATGAAAGAGAGGAAGAAAGGAAGCAGGGAATGAGATAGTCACAGTCTTATTCAGAGGTTTATTTCTACTCTACATTTGGGCTCTCCTTAGGCAAAGTGAAGAAGGAAATCAATAAGTTGGCTCAGGATTTTTGATTTAACACCTAAGTTAGAGTTCATTTGCTATTTTAAAGTAGAGCTTTATGTTCTTCCCTCCCTTAGGTTACTTAGGCCCTGGGCTGCATTCTATTTGACAGGCAGAAGAGCATTGGGGAATAAGAACCCTTGCCACCAAACTTCAGACAGCTGAACTCTTTCTTTGTTGGGGAGTGTGGGATGCACCAGGTATTTCTAACATGTTTAAAGTCACATTACTTTGTCTAAGTGTTTCAAAGAACTGTAGCAGACAGACAAATGAACGAGATTTTAATTTTTGTACTTTGGTAAAGGATCTGTCAAATATGTGATACATATTACATACGGGTACATATACATATCTATATATATATTTGTGTGGCCATGCTCATATATAGCTATTTTTGTCTTTGTTTTTTAGGAAGAAGGTGGAAGTAATTGAGTTTATAAAATATAATTGAAAGCAATCCCAACATTGATGCCAGATGTGTTTAGACCCATACTACTTGATGTCTTCTTGTGTTTATGACACCAGTACTTTATACAAGTCTTCTGCAAACAAATGTTTGCCCAAGTAACGATCCATGCAAAAATATCTATGTTCCCTTAGGCTGCATTGATATCTTATTATCTACCTCCTTCAATGAACTGGAAAATATAGAAGTAAAATGCTGAAGAGAAGACAACAAGAAAACATTATGGAAGCACAGGTTTTTTCTTACATAATGTTCATGCAGTATTCTACATTTTGTTTCAGCAATTGACTGTGAACCACTAAGACATATGCAGTAATAGAAAAAGCGTACAATGAGATTTTCCTAATCTAGAACTGGCCAAAATCCTGTTGCGATAAATCTATGTTCCAAAGTTGGAAACCATGTCACTTTAAATCTGTGAATACAAGTACTGGCCTATAAGATCAAGGATAATGAGGGTTACAGACTAAAGTTAATATAACATTGCTACCCTTCTAAAGTATACTACATTCTGCAAGAAGCATGCACGCTTTCTGCTATGAACAATTAGTTACTTGCTAAATTTCAATTACATTGCAAAATTCTTCAAACTCAAGTTGGTACTTGTACACCTCCAAACCATCCCATACAACCATGTTCTGTTTTCACTGTGTACTGCTCCTCAAACACCTTGCAAATATTTGACAGCTATGCAGTTTCATCAGGCCCTATCATTCCCTTTGTTATCGTGACACAGTGTTGCTCGTGTCCTCTGACCAGTCAAGTTTCCTAGCTCATCTCACGTCAGTCAGTAAATCACTGACACAGCCTCCAGAAAGAGGTTTCCAAAGGAAGGCAAGCCCTGCTTTGTCAACTTCCGTCCCTCAACAGGAAAATTATACAAAACATGTTGCAGTTCAGGTTAAGGTTTTCTTGACACTTTTTGCTAATGTTCGGATATCAAGTTAAGGCCATGTCTAATTAGCTCCCCCAATTTCTTGGCCTGGAGATTTAGGTGACTTTTTCAGAGAAATGTTGACCCCATCCATGTAAAGATTCCTTTCTCTCCAGACCATTGGAGCTTTTGTGGACCTGGTTTCTAACACCTGAAATCTCTTTCATTTGTGATCAATGCCCAGATATACAAAGGACCTTGTGCCCCTAAGGACTTCAATTCAGTCTTTTTCTAACTGTTCCCGCACACTGCCCTCCAGAACTGCAAGAGCTCCCTATGCATAATGAGGGACTAGAAACTCGAAAGAGAAGCCACAAACAGCAATACTGAGTCTGGTCTCAACAGGAAAAGCTTATGCAGTCAAAGGCATCTGTCCCCTTCAAGGCCCTAATATTTTACTCAGCAGTATAGGAAATATCATGTTTTTTTCTTTAAAAATATCTACAATAGCTGATACCATTGCTGCTGTTTTATACAGCAATTAACACATGCAGTCAGAATGTGTGACACCTAAATTCAATTCACTTTGCCTCTGGGGATTTAAACATGCATCTCCTGTGACTTCTGCTTCACATAAAGGGATTAGAAAATCAGTCACAAAGTGAGCAAATGTTGGCTAACCTCTTTAGCATAAACAGGGGAGGAGGAACATTTCTTCGAGGAAATTCATACATTAAACAGTTGGGAAATAAAATTATGAAATAAACCATGAATCAACATTCATTGTTACCATGTCAGTACCAAACTACTACACTGGAAAAAACACATTTGTGTTCACTTCCATTTTCATCACCTCCAATTAATCTTTAATTCTTTATGCAAAATGAAACAACAGTTTTTAGCCACATGGGCAAGATCATTCTGCTAGGGTATAATTTAAAATTCTTTTACAGAACCAAAGGAATGAAGCCACATTTCTTACATTGTTGATGAAAGATCAAGCCTTGAAGTTTTGCATAAGGAAGTGATATGGCTCATACACCTATGGTAACTGAAAAATAAAAGCCTGTGAATACTCTCGACAGATGTCATGCAACGTTCCTTATATAGCACATGTGCTCTATGGGTAACTACTGATTGTAGTACCTCAAGTTAAGAAGACAAATCTTACCATATGATCCTGAAAGAGCTCTTTAGTTCTTGGCTACAGAGGACTTTCTTTTACTCTTTCACACCACTACTCTACTTCAATGCCTTCCAGATTCCTTCTGAGTTCCAGAGACCTGCCCTCATGTTGGGAGAATGATCTGCCTCCCCAGCCCAGAGAGATGAAAGAGAAAAGATTTCTCATGCCCCCTACATGAGAAAAAAATCTCGTATCTGCTTGTATTTTCAGTTGTTAAATATAATTCACTGAATATTAACCACATGCACTGTTCCTCCGATACAAATCAACTGTATCATTATTAGTATCTACAAGTCTTCAAATTATACAGACATTGACAGGTACAGAATATACCACGAGAAGTAATCTTTACTTATCTTAAAGCAATTACTGTTGATATTCTGTCTGCATACTTTGATTTGCAACTTTGCCTTAGAAAAATCGGTATGAATTTAAATGAACAGGTATACTATAATACAGTCACTGAATATGTTCTATGTAAATATTGTTTTCAGGACTACCTCCTCCAGCTGTAGCCTTTAATGAAAAGGAATATATTTCATAATGCTCTTTGTCAGATTATGTGATGTGCTTAGACTACTATAATAGTATTAATAGAGGTAGAATTTAAGAACTTAAAATCTGCATAAGATATAATACATAAAAATTGCTATATAAAGGTGCAGCACTGAAATATGTATTATGACGTAATACAAATCTCTTCTTTATTTTGCTTTCTTACCTTTCTTTTGTTTGTATAGTAATCTATTTGATTTTTCAAGATGCAAAATAACTTGATTCAAAAATATAGATAATCCAAGAGAGAATATGTACACAAGTCTGTTTTGAGCAAAAATAGACAAACAAATACAGAAAACTAGAAGGAAATTTTATCTCATTAGATGTCATTAGAAACTACAAAAGCTTCCATTCACAAGGATGGGACAGACTTCTCTTTCCTCTAGGAAGGATATAAGGGCATTGTTACAACTTGTACACAATTATTTTGAGTCTGAAGGAGAAAGAAATAAAGGTACATTCTTGCAGAAGTAACATGAAATAGTGCCTACTGCATTCTGACTAGATCTATAAAATTAGGAGGTTGCTTTCATATTAAAAGGGTCTGATTAAATGTAATTGGACTATAAATAAAAAGTGAGGACATTTTAAATATGAAACTTCATTGAGACTGTAAAATAATTTGATTCTAAGCACTGCAATAGCACTAAACACTCACATGTTAAAAACAACCTAGTTAATCTAGTTCTCTAATTTGAAGAACTACAAAAGAACCATTCAGACATGGGAAAAAAAAAAAAGTATTTTTATTTCCATTATAAAACATTAGATTTTAAGCATCTGTATCTTAAGAACAGGGGATACCTTTCTGATGTCCTCAGTCAATAGCTGCGCATCCTTAGCTGAGGATGAGGAGCAAGGGATAATGACCTTCTTTAGGAATACACCCTTATGTATGCAGCACAATTATGTTGTAACTGAGTTGTAATGCATACTAAGTTAATGTAGCTAATTTAAATAAAAGTGTGCTCATAGTGCTACAGATGTTTGTGCTTTTGCTTCTAAATGAAGAATAAATTCTCTAAAATCTCAGTTCTCAAGCTCTTTCTGCATAGTTTGGCTGATAGTGCTTAAAAAAGTTACTATAATCACATCTAAATGGCTTGTTGCATAGCTTTAAACTAGCATGTACTAAACAAAATTTGTTCTGTAAATGTCAGCTACTTATATGGTTCCAATTCAAATCTGCCAGACTATGGAAGTCTGCCAAACCACAGTATCCAAAAGACAAGGTCCCTTTTCTTTTAAAAGAAAAAAATCTCTATGATCCTGGTTCAATGTTTCAAAAATTTGAAGGCAGATAAAAGCAGATTAATCTAATTCTCTTTACAACTTTTGAATCTTGTGTGCTTTTTAAAGTTAATTATATTTATTTATTATAAAATCAATAGTATACACCTTAGAATTCAAAAGGTATACTCTTATTCAGTATATACCACCTATGTCCACACATAAAAGGCTTTAGAGGAGGAACTGCATGCTTTATTTTCACTATGGTTTCTGAGTTGTCTGTTGTAACTTTGCTGAGGACTGCATCAGACTGGAAAATGCTACCTTATCAAACTGTTCTTTTATTACTTTGCAGTGAGAGCAATCTGTCTGGAACAGATACTTGACCTCATTCTTTGTTCTTTTGCTTAATAAAGTCACTTAAATTCTATTTACATAACTTTTTTTTCTTCTTCTTTCATTATCTCACTTGAAATTGGATAAAAGAAAACTGCAGAGGGTAGATCTTTTGAAGATCATCAAACACTTCTTGAATATGAACACAAACTCTACAAAATCAAAATTCAGGAATTCTTGAAATGCTTTGAAATACAGTTTATGTAAAATGTAACGATAACTTTGTTTAATGGAAAGTTTGCTTTATTATTTTTCTTGCATACTTCTTGCTAAAAGGTTTGACAGGATTTTAAGCAGATCTCCAAAGCAGAGATCAAATAAAAGTAGTACATTGTCAGTTTAAAGGTTTCCCTGCCACAAAGCACTCTACTGAGTGCAGAATATCTTTGTTGTATTTACAAAATTGTGCAGCAGTTCATAAAATATGAGAAGAAGCTGAGCTCAGACAGTTCATAATTCTTTATGTTTCTGTTGGACAATATAGTTACCCAGCAGGATGGTCATGCAACATTACAAGAGCAAAGGGGATCATGGATAAAGCTGAACCAACCATTCTGTGCTCTCTATTCACATAATAGCAAAAACTTAGGGTTTCTCCACAACCATTGATTGAGGGGTCTCTAAAGCTGAGCATATGACTTCTGCAGGGCAGACACAATACATGACTGGACTCAAGCACAGCTTCATGTACAAACTCAAATGCAGTGCAAGGAGATGAAGCTTCCTGTTAACCAGAATGCTGCATCAAGCAGAGGTGCACATGGAGTTTCCACACCACTGTTGCACAGTATCTTAATCTTTGTAATGTCAGCAGTCCTTCATCTCCAATTCTGCAGCCAGCCCCTTCACTTGGGAGCCTGTAACCTTTCATCTACACACTGCCAGGCTGCTGTGGCAGTGCCTTCACTCTGGTGCCACAAATGCTCTTGTTCTTACTTGGCACTGCTGCATTCAAAACCACTGTTATGCTGGATTTCTCCTAAAAAGTCACTGCCATTGATTTTTAAATCATACTGTTCTCACTCTACTTCTCGCTCCTTTGCCTTGTAGCTTTTAGCCTGTAACTCTACACTAAAATTGCATCACTCCAAATCTGGTGGCTTTTGGCCTGTAACTTCATATTGGAATAGAATCTAGCAGATAACAAGCAGATAATAGTTATTTTAATATATGAGAAATATTAAACAATAATATACATGCACAAAGCGTGACTCCTACTTAGGCTGCAGCACTCACACATGTTCCATTCAGTGCTAACAGTATCATAAGGTACCAGTGAGGAGGTGAGTCTGCATGAAAAATATAACTGTACTAGGAAGAAAGCAGGAAGATGGGGCATTTTTTTGGCATTATTATCATCATCATTTTCACCACTACCTTTACTAGAAAGATACTCCTGGAAAGATGTCTGGGGACTCTCTCCTTCCTTTTTCCAGCTCGTGCCTGAGGAGTGGCTTTCCCTTCTTTCTCTCTCTCCTCTTTTTTCCCTCCTTGTTTGCTTCTCTAAGATAGATTTCAGGTCAAGGTAGGTCATCAGCTATGGGCTGCACCAATAAAGCATATGCATGTAAGCCTCTCACCGTTCTTTAAGCAATACCTGTATGATGACCGTAAGGTTTGAACACCTCACTGAAAATCTGACTGAAATGTCTTGTTGAAAACAAACCTCTCATTCCATATTTTTTGGTACCATTCCATTGCAAAGAATAATGGAGTAGGAACAGAAGGACTAAACAGCAGGTAGAGCTTTTTCTGAGGATTGCTTAATTAGTTTTCAATCCATATGCCACTGACATAAGACACTACTCAGGTTCTCAAAACAAATCCTATGACATTAATTGGCCTCAGGGGATTATTGGCAGAATCCAAGGTGAGGGCTTTTTGTTTTTGTTTTTGGTTTTTTGTTTTGTTTTGTTTTTTTAGATTTTTTCCTACTCTTTTTAGAGTGCCCAATTAATGAGTTATGAAGATAACAACCCTACATTATTTGTCTTATCAAGAAAAAATGTTTAGCATACACAACCTGAAAATGTATAAAGAAGGCAAAAGGGTGACCTGAGGCAATCATTATTCCTTCTGACTACAGGTGATTAAAATTTCATATCAGGTCTCACATTCAGGTGATTAAGGTCTCATACAAATCACTCCTCCTTTTCATTTTGAAAATAGAGTGCCCAATATGCACCAGCTGAACACAGTGTTTCCTGAATATTAAAGTTTCAGTTTTAAAATAGAGACAACTCAAACCTGTAATTACTATATTGCATCATATTTTGAAGTTTTTATACAGTACGACTCAAACACCAACTCAAACAAATCTTCGATGTTCTGTCAAACATTGACAGAAAAAAGAGGGGTTAAAAAAACACCTTTCAATTGTATTTATAAAAATACAATGTTATAAGATAAAGAAATAGAAATTATTAACAAACTATTAAATAACTTTACTAAATATGTTGTATGAAATAGAAAACAACCTAAAGAGTCAACAATTTAAATGTCAAGTATTAAAGCATTCAAACATAGAGTTCTGAAACACAGTGGATCCTATACACTTTCTGAAGATTCAGAGATTCAGCTAGTGATGTTATAGAAGATTTCTGGCTCCTGAGCAGCTCTTAAATGAGAGCTCTCTCTGCCTAAATACTAGCTGAAAACGAATAGCAGTTTTCAGACTTAGTTTGACTTCTCAAAGGTGAACTCAAACTCAAATTTTATGCTACAGACAATTTAAAGAAAACAATGAATGCCAGATCTCAAGGGTCTCACAGAAATCTCCAGTGCTATTCAGGCTAACAAGGTTCCCACTTATGTTTCAATCTCAATGGAAATTAACTCAATGCTACAACATGACAAACTATATTAATTATAATTGATGATTTTGCAATGAATACTAACTAAAGTATTAAAAAGAAACAGCTTATTAAAGAGTGTCAGCAATTTATTGTAGCTCCCTATCATTAATTATTCATGTAGTATTTATTATAGCAACCGAATATGATAAATTAATGTGATATTAATGTGAATACCAGTGAACAATACCTCAGTGAAGATTTTACTCAACTACTGTATTAATGCATCATTAAAAATCAAGTGCCATGTAAAATTTAATAAAGGAGCAACACCACTTAAATATGAAATGGAAACATTAAATAGCTGTTTATTTTCAGCTTTATGCTTTCAGTTTTTCACGTCTTGCTTTAGGAACACTCCATACAGTTGAAATGACTAATGAGGGACAGGAAAGTAACGCAGGTTAAAAACCAAACCGCAACACCCCTCCCCAAACAAACAAACAAACAAAAAAAACCCCACTCAAAAGTAAGTTTATTGTGTTAATGTGTTATGCTTGATCTCTATGCAATGTTTACCATGAAAGGCCAATTTGAACTGAATATAGTGTACACTGTATAGTGTACAAATAATATTTTCATGATATAGCCCAGGTAAAATTTATCACAGTTTCTTAAGGAGATGGATAGCAGGGAAAACGCAGACAAGTAGGCAGAAGCAGTGTGCAAATCAGGTAATAGAATGAAAATTTAAGTTAAGACAATCCCAGAAAGGAGAGTTGAAGAACATACCTTCTGTGATCTAATCATAATATCATAGAATATCCTGAGTTGGAAGGGACCCATAAGGATTATCAAGTCCTGGCTACACACAGGATCAGCTGAATTAGAGCATATGACTGAGAGCATTGTCCAGAAGCTTCTTGATTTTTGTTTCTAATAAACAGACATTTATTGTATTGAACCCCTCAGAGATTAACAAATCCAGCAAGGTGAACTAGCGATTTCTGAAATGTGTTTTGAAAAGACAAGGTACCTACACTTGGGCACTGTACCTTGAAATTCGCTGTAAAGGTGTCTGCTCAGGTTTCTACCCGTTGCCTACAGCACATCTTTAGCAAGCAGGGAGGAAAGACTGAAATGTCTCCCCTCTTTTAGAATTTCATCAGCATAGTGCACCATAAAGGAATGCCAAAAGTAAAAGGTTCATTCTTCACTTGTTACAGGATCACTCCAAATGATAAGGTCACTTTTCAAAAAGAACTTAGGAGATGATTTAGGTGTATATCAGATGCATGAGTTAGCTGCTGCAATCTAAACTCCCTTCTCTCTCCCTCCGCCTCTACTTATCAGCTACCAATCTCTGGATATGTGTATACTCACTAGGTATCTTGTTTCATGTCATAGTTCTACTTTTGCACATACCCTACTCTCTGCCAAGCCTGAGAAGATGCTTGCCACTGGTACCCAAAAAATGAAGCAAAGCAGCACCTAACCTCTCTCAGTACTGACTCAGTACTGCCTTTGGAACAGGCTGCCCAGGGAAGTGCTTGAGTCATCATCCCTGGAGGTATTTAAAAGATATATAGATGTGGCCCTAGAGACATAGAATCATACAATCATAGAATGGTTTGGGTTGGAAGGAACCTCAAAGATCACCTAGTTCCAACCCCCCTGCCATGGGCAGGGACACCGTCCACCAGACCACATTGCCCAAAGCCCCATCCAACCTGACCTTAAACCCTTCCAGGAATGGGGCCTCCAAAACCTCTCTGGGCAACCTGTTCCAGTGCCTCACCCCCCTTCACAGTGAAGAATTTGTTTCTAACATCTAATGTAAATCGACCCTCCTTCAGCTTAAACCCATTAACCCTTGTCCTATCACTACACTCCCTGATAAACAGTAACTCCTAATCTTTCCTGTAACCCCCCCTTCAGGTCCTGGAAGGCTGCAGTTAGATCTCCCTGGAGCCTTCTTTTCTGCAGGCTGAACAATCCCAATTCTCTCAGCCTGTCCTCATAGGAGAGGTGCTCCAGCCCTCTGATCAGCTTCGTGGCCCTCCTCTGGACTCTCTCCAACAGCTCCCCGTCTCTCTTGTACTGGGGTCCCCAGAGCTGGATGCAGTTCTGCAGGTGGGGTCTCACAAGAGCAGAGTAGAGGAGCAAAATCACCTACCTCAACTTGCTGCTCATACTTCTTTTGAGACAGCCCAGGACCCAGTTGGCTTTCTGGGCTGCAAGTGCACACTGCTAGCTCATGTTGAGTTTCTCGTCCACCAATACCCCCAAGTCCTTCTCCTCAGGGCTGCTCTCAATCCTTTTCCCTCCTAGCCTGGAGCTGTGCTTGGGATTGCGCCAACCCATGTGCAGCACCTTGCATTTGACCTTGTTGAACTTCATGTAGTTCACACGGGCCCACCTCTGAAGCCTGTCAAGGTCCCTCTGGATGGCATCCCTTCCCTCCAGCGTGTTGACCACACTACACAGCTTGGTGTCATCGGCAAACTTGCTGAGGGTGCACTCGATCCCACTGTCCATGTCTCCGACGAAGATGTTAAACAGTGCTGGTCCCAGTACTGATCCCTGAGGAATGCCAGTTGTCACTGTTCTCCGCTTGGACATTGAGCCATTGACCACAACTCATTGAGTGTGACCATACAGCCAATTCCTTATCCCCTGAGTGGTCCACATAGTTTAGTGGTGGACTTGGCACTGCTATATTAACAGTTGGACTCAATGATCTTAAAGGTCTTTTCCAACCTAAATGATTCCATGATTCTTGTGACAAAGCCATGTCAGTGTGCAGGAGGGAATATGAAATTCATGAGGCTAGGAACAGCATTCTGCACTGCAGCATGACAGTGAAACCTTTGGAGTATGGCACTCAGCTGGGAGAATGTATACATTGTGGGGAGCTGGAGCATCTTCTGGATTCAAGACCTATTTCTACTGTACATTGTGGTTGTTCATTGAATTGTTACATTTAATTTAAAAAAAAAATTATAGTAATGCTTCTTCTCTTAACCTACTTTTTTTTAATAGTAGCACAATCGCAACACAGGGTGATAGAAAGCTCCTGATTAGTTTGACTTAAAGCAAACTGGAAGGTAAGAAAAGTATGACTAAAAGCATAGTCCTGGTTTGCTAGATGAGATCTAGGAAATCTGCCTTAGTAACAGATTTCTCAGACAAATTGTGTGGTTCCTGTTTAAAAGGCTAGTGAAGGCAACAAGATAGCAGCCAAAACCTGATTGTGATGATTTCCTTTTGGTGGACATTAGCCTCAGCATCAGGGACTTAAACAGACTAAGGAGTTGTTCCACCTCATCTCTGGAGCCCAATATACACCAAGCTTCTGAGATTCACACAGTTTTAGGGATGCGCAGAAGTGCATGGCTGTCTAGGAGCTTTATTCTTGGATCTGTACTCTAGGGGGACCAACTCACTAAAAGATGGGCTTTGTCCTCAGGAGAAAGT
Organism: Aramus guarauna; assembly: GCA_013400195.1. NCBI lineage: Eukaryota > Metazoa > Chordata > Aves > Gruiformes > Aramidae > Aramus > Aramus guarauna. The sequence continues at coordinate 1,097,941 of VXBL01009962.1, forward strand.
ATTCAACTGTGAAATGTAAATGAAACTAATATAATTGTGTAATTATAGGTAGAGAAAAAAAGAGCTATTGCTGGAAGGAAAAAGTGAGAAGAATATGTATCCATACTCTTGGGCAAATTTTGTTCACACAGCCATGAAATAAGTATAAATGTATATATACATTTGCAACTATGTAAAAACAAGTGACATAATGGGAATAAATTAGATATATGGAAGTAGTGTCAATCCATCATAACAACAATTAGTAATCAAACACATTTTTGAAAAAACATTTTTTTCTGAAAACACTGGAATAATATTGAAGCAATAATAACAAAACAATGAATAATAACAAAAGATGAGATGTCAATGAATGAAGAGGAAAGAAATTGTTTTCTGTTTTTAAATCTCAACTAGACAAAACATAATCAGGAGAAGCTTGTCTGTACTCCAGTAGCTTGGTTTTTACCCACACACAAACATACTAACAAACACAAACCCAGTAATTTTAAATGATAATTAAATTATTCAGAAGTAAATTTTGGATATTAAACCTACAACACATAGACAAACATGCCAATTACAGTAATGTGCCAGATGACAATGTTAACAACCTTATAGGTGACAAGCTGTTTCAGAATAGTAAAAAAAACAGATGCCTATTTCAGTACTCTCAAACCTAAAGATATGGGCTATTTTAGAGACATTTTAGTGCTATTTCTTTTCGAAGACACTGTGCATGTTTATTTTCCAGGTAGCCTTGTGTCAGGATTGCTAAGAGGATATTTTTACCTTGACATTATCTATAGAAATGTTCTCCTAATTCCATTAGCTCTGTGCCTCACACAAAATAGCAAAGTAGCAGAGTGTTACTCTCTCTCTCTCAGTTCCCCTAATATCACATTCCTCTCAGTTACAGTAAATTTTGAGGAGAGGAGTAAAAGAGGACACTGTGAACATACATTTAGACAACATATCTCAAAGAACGGTTACATAAAGGTAGCCAGCCCATTTTTTTCCTTCAAAAGACTGTCTGTGTCCTTTTGCTGTGGGTAACTGGAGAAAAGCCTTACTGTAGGATACTGGCTGGGGTGAGTCACTAGTTAAAGACTGCAGGATAGCTCATCCAAATGCAGTCACTGTGTCTAGAAAGACGGGAAACAGTTAGTACTCTTGTGTGAAAAGAGACTGAAGTGTCTCATCCACAGATATCAACTACTAGCACATTTGACAGGGAAGCCATCATTATTAGAGTGCTTTTTGAGGAAGCTCTTACAGGAAATGAAATTTCTTTAGGGATGACCCCACTACCTTTCTTTTACACAATTCAATGTAGAATGTGAAATTCTTTGCGAGGAGATTGGCAGTCTCAGTGTTTCTACAGTTGGTATAAAGAGGTGGAAGGAAGGGATCTTCCTGAAAAGCCACATCACATCAATGTAAGCAGAGAATTCACCAGACAGCTAAGGTATGGGGGATTGCTTTCACAGGAGAAGCACAGCTTTAAGAGAAACAAAACAAAACAAAACAAACAAAGAAAAACCACAAAGAAACCCCAAACAAAAACCCACCACTTTAATCTCCCAAGATGGGGGAAATTTGACACCACCTTGGGTAATGGTTATGTCTGTTCTTTAAACAGTGCAAAGGGCATGAACCTTCTCCACTCTTTTCAACTGTTAGCTGCAAAGCTCTTTTCATCAAATAGTAGCAAATAGGTGGCTGTTAGGCACAAACTGCTTTCTACTCAGGACGGAGAGATCCAACTGGAAGACACATTTAGAAATGAAGTGATGACCCAAAAAGAAACTCTAGGTAGAGTCTTCATAACTCTGATGAGCTGGAGTAATACTGCATAATCATTTGATGTGCACAGCTGAGATAAACTTTGTAATCATTCTAATTGAAAAGACAAGAGAGCAAGGGGTTGACACAGGGAAATAAGATTTACAAGGACACCTGTTTATGAATGTCTATCTGATTTTGCAGATAGACTTGGCAGTGTCTTTTTGCTATGAAAAGGAAGCTCCTTACTGAAGAAGAAGGGATATTGACTTATTCTGAGAGCCAATGAATTTCCAGACACTCAGATAGACACCTCTAAGTTCAGTTCATCTACCTGTACAACATGAAGAGAAGGCCAGTGAAAATGATGATAATGCAGTCCCTGTGGAACTTCAAGTCTTGGACTAAAAATGCCAATGCCATGATGTTAGGCTGACCAGATCTCCCCAGCTGTGCTTTTGCCTCACCTGGAAAATAACTCTTAAAAGGAGAAGAAATGGTGGAAATGCACAAATGGTTCTCTGACCAGGAAAATTTCAGAACACATTGGAGAAGAACCCTGGAGGAAGGACTTGAAATGATTTACTTGGTTGGAGGAGGGTGAATGGCAATACCTTTAGAAACCCTGTTGGTTTGTTATTTTGTTTCACCAGTAGATGAAACTGAGTACTATTTCTGTGATACAGATCAGTATGCACTTGTTTATAAATTAAATGCAATTAAATTTGAAGGGCTTTCATCCTGAATCTGATGAAAAGAATCATGACAGTATATATTGCCATGTGTCCTAGAAGGACCAAATAATCCTTGTTGATATCTAAAGGTTGGTGTGTATATATCATATAGATGAGTTTGGTCAGTGTAAAAATGATAATGAGCAAGAAATAATCAAGAGTCTATTGAACCAAGTAAAGTACTTAGGAATTTATGCCACTGAGTTGAGACTAGATTTAACTTCTGAATATACACTCTAAAGCCAGCAGATTTCAGGACAAGTAGTTTCTTTTCACTCTTTTGAGAAAGAAATAGTCTTTTTGTGACCTCCTCTTGAAGGTAAGAGGATATCTTCACCCCTAATGTCTTAGGTGCTATGGCAACAAGAAAAGTTCTGCTTATGTGGTACAGAGATCCTCCTTGAGAGGACCTTGAAAGTCCAAAGGATTCACTAAATGCATTTCTCAGAAACTACAAGTGCTTTCAAGATTGAAATTTTATACCTTCAACCCCTAATCTTTGTCTAGAAAGTCTAGAAATCCCTCCATCTATACTATATGCAATATCAATTTACTTTTCAGCAATTATCTCAGAATAGAAAAATAATAATAGCACACAGGTATGTAGCAGAAATGGGAATTCAAAGTAGGTCCAACAAAACATAAATGCAAGTAACAAAAGGTGATATGTGCTGTATCACAGAAGTACTTTAGCTCTGGAAGTGACCTCTTGGCCACAAGGCTTCAGACTTGCACTAGCAAGGTATATGATAAAGTAGCAATAAAGATGTTGAGGCGAGACAACAGGAACAAGCAGGCCAACTGGGATACTTTCATCAATGACTGTAAATAAATAAACAAACAAACAAATAAATGGAAGTAATTCCTCTATTTAGGCATCTAAATGGTGCCCAGAGACTGATTCATCTCACTATAAAATAGATACTTAAATCTACTGACTTTATTGACTTAGCTATCTATAATTAGAGCTTAAAATTCTTGCTCACATATATGCAATGACACTGCAAACAGTCAAATTTAGATGTTTGGATCTGGATCTGAGTCCCATCCACCGTAAAATACCTGCAGACCAAGAACCCCTGCTCACAACCCATAGTACTGGAACCAGTTAAATTCCTGGTACATGACAGCTGGATCATTAACACATATGGACAGCTATAGAATAGCACTCTTAAAGTCAGGGAAGATAAATGCTAGGTTCAAAGTGAGCATGTGAATATTATTCTAGTGAAATTTGCACACTTTAAATCAATATGGACTGAAGGAGTTAGGTCTCTTCTCCCTGGAGAAGAGAAGGCTCAGAGGCGCCTCATCACAGTAGTCCAGTACTTAGAGAGTACAAAGATGATGAAGGCTCTTTCTTCACAGGGAACCATGGGGAGAAGACAAGGGGCAACAGGAACAAGTTGCTTTCAATATAAGAAATGAATTTTTTTACAGTCACTGGAACAACCTTCACAGTGATGTGGTACAGTCCTTATTGCTGTAGTTTTCAAGATGCAACTGGACAGGGTTCTAGATAATCTCATCTATTCTCCCTTTCCCACAAAAGGTTTGACTAGTTGATCTTTTGAGATCCCTTCTGACCTGGGCTGTTCTATGATTCTGTGATTCTATGATATAGGATAGTGCACACTTGGTTAGCCAACATTGATAGACAAGCAGTGTTAAGAAGGCAGTGATACTTCTAAGGCAAATCAAGCTGCAAATAGTCTAAGACTTCAATCTAGAATTTCAAAATGTATGGCAAACTGCATATGATATAGGCTTCTCTCTCATCCATTACTTTCTTTCATCATGGGTTAAATAAGATCCTTTCATCATGGGTTAAATAAGATCAGGCTTTTAAAACAAAATTATAAATAATTTACTTTTTTCAAAAAAAATATATATGTGTGTCTTATGTGTGTATATATATTGTAGGTGATATGACTTTTTTCAGATATAGAGATGCATCACTTTAACAAAAACAAAAGAAACAAGCCAAAGCTGAGTTTCTCCCTTAATGAAATAAAATCTTATTTAAAACAAGAACCCTCTTAAGGAAATCTATTTAGAGGTGTGAGGAACTATTTGACATTTCAGAAGCATTATGTCAATAGTATGTGATCAGATTCACTTCACATGGTGGTGATAAAGCCATCTCACAAATCAAACACAGCAACACTACAAATTTTATAAAATCCAGTCCCAGAGCTTTTCCCTGAAAAGAACTGTTGACTCAGTTTGAGCTTAGAGTTACTGATTTTTAACAACAGTGCATTAATTTTAAAAATTACAGTTTACAATGCTGTGATAGAGTTTATAGTTTATAAACTGTAAAAGAAAAAAAACAGTGTAGGGTTACAAGAATAAAATCACAATATGAAAAAACCACCCTTAAAACCAGATGGGGTCTCTAACAAAGGCTATTTTCACCTAACAACTCTAAACATTGTTTCTTTACCCTGAAAGACAAAGTAAGAAATTTATATCTTAATTACAGCAAACATACAGTTCAATAATTAAGTTTACAATTTATCTCACCAGACATTTTGATCTTATTTTCTATCACAATTCTAACTATTCCTCTTTCTTGTTTTTGTTCTCTAAGTAAAATAGACATGCATTACTTAAATCTTGCACTGACTTTACAGTTTGTACAGCTTGGGGATCAATGGTGTCAACCCAAGCCCTTTGTTCTCTGGCCAGTATTCTGACACATGCCATGTGCTATTAACGATTTGATGAATGAAATGAAAGCATGTGACCACCTACCCACACACCTTGGCAGAGGTGCACTCCACACACGCCGACCACCTCCCAGGCAGGTAAGTTTATTAGCACCTTCCAGGCGATATCCAGGGAAACAAGAAAAGATCAAGGAATCTCCAACACCAAAATGAAAACCAATTCGCCTACTGAAGGCAGGAACACCAGGATCATCACATGGCTCCAGATCATATTCTGTAGACAGTAAAATAGAGTCTATAAATAAATGGGACGAGTTGTCCTCATGGGAAAAAAAAAAAAAAAAGCTTACCAAATTAGTTGCATTGTGTCAATATGGAACACTTGGAAAACATGTATTTCAGAATTGTGTTCTCTACTAAAACCCAGTACTGTTTCTGTATGTCTATTATGGCTACATATACAGTAATTATCTATCTACTGTGTCCCACCCACACTACATTTATTTTCTTAATTTCAAGGGCTGTAATCAGTTTGTACTATAAGTGGTTTACTATAATTTTGTTTAATTACATCCTTTGTATATAATTCTTGGTTCATTTCATCTGAACTCCGAAACAGCTTTAGAAGCAAGACTTACAGTTAAAAAAAGTCATTATGTAATGAAGGAAATCTAACAAAAAATCAAACATAGGGTCAGGTGAATGAAAAGACATATGACCACATTTTCCAAAAGTGTGCTTGAGTTTCCTAAGTAAAGCTACACTCTTAATCAGGCAACTTCTATTTGCATGCCTTTTAGAAATGCTACAGGTATTACCCTGAAAACAAACAAACAAATATATTAATGAAGTCTGAAGTGCCTATTTTTTCTGTCTCTTTTGTAACACTGCACAAGGAATAATTCAGGTGGAGTCAGAACAAATTAATGTGAAAAAATCAGGCTGTTACATACAGAGAGACTACACTGAACTCAGGAAACGTCTAAGCCATGCATTCCCTCTTCTTCACAGAGTATGCTGGGCAAGTATCGCTGTATGTTTGTTCTGTTTTGTGGGGTTTTTTCTTAGATATTCACTATTGCCCACTGTTCAAGAAAAGATGTTGAAAAAGATCAATTTTAAGTCTGACCCAAAAAGTCTGATTTTATATTCTTCAGAATATGATCCAAAAGACCCAAGAGATCACTTAGAAGAGAGATGCTTCTAATAACTGTTAAGAAAAGCCATTTTCTCAACTGTTTGCCTCAGAGGTTAGTAGAAGGTAGGATCAAATCCACTCCACATGGAGAAAGAACTCCATTTAATCAGGGGAAGAAACTAACCCAAAGTTTCTGAATGAGTGTTTAAACAGCTGACTTACTGAATAAAACAAAATAAAGAATCTTTCCCTATAGTAACTGCCTTGTGGGAAGGTCCTAAAAATCTATAAACCACATCAGTTTCTGCTGGCAAAAGTTGGAAGTTTTGAAAACACATGATCTGCTACCTCTTTTCAGCACTATAAAGGCTGGGGTAGACATGGATAAACCCTGTGACAGACCTTTAGGCACCTGGGAATTTTCCTGAATAATTTCTGTGTTAGATGACATTCAGAACAGGTTAAGACTTCTCACTAAATACTTCTTACTATGGAGAAATATATACTGATTGTGTGAACATAAGAAAACAGACTCACCTATTTCTGTCACAAAATTAATGTACCTGATAATATTTCTCATAATATTTACTTAATATAAATAATGGCATATGATGGCTCTCTATGTGTTGTAGATAGGGCATAAACCTTTGCTGATGTTTGAAAAATTCTGTGATCCACATATTTTGTTACTCTACAGTTTTTCCCCTTGCATCCATAATATTTTGCATATTTTTCTACAAGTTACCTAGCCTCCTACCATTTATTTATAAATAAACTATCAGAGAAATCATTTAATATTCACATTTACATTCCAAACTTGCAAAACTGCTGACCTCTGATTTGGCTAGTGCAAAGTCTCCAGAACAAATGTAATTTAGCATTTGATATGAGTAAATCCGACATTATTGCTCTACTCAGTGAGGGTTGGGTGGTTTTTCTGTTTTTCCTTTTTTAAATAAGTAAGCTAAATGAGATACATTATTCGTAAATAGCATGGTTGCCTGTAAACATTGCCAGATCTCAACAACATTTATTCATTGTTTATCCATTCTTGAAAAATTATTTAAGAGGGTTGGATATATGACTTCCTTATGTATCTCTTCCACAGAATATCCACGTGCATCTCAACTAGCAGTTGATTCATTCATATATGTATCTGTAAATATTCTAAAGTCCAGTAACAGAGATAGGCAAAGAAAATGTATTTTATATGTTGTCTAGTTTTAGAAGACTGTAAATAAGAAGAAATAACTTAATTTTTTTTTCAGTTATTTTAGAGGAATTTGTAAAAAATGTCAGAACTTCTTTATATATCAACAGCTAATAAATATTTTTAGATATACACTTCCTATTCCAGAATCAGTCTCCAAATTAGACTCCTTTGTGACTCTGAATTAGATCTTACAGTTTCTATACTTCCTTTAATAAAACAGCACCAGTTAGTTTCTTTCTTCTGAGGCAGTACCTTTTATCTTTGTACTTTTTGTCCCCTTAACTTTTCTTCAAACTTGTTTTTCACACCGTTGATGAGAGTTCTCTGAGAACAGGGAAAACTTCTCCTTAAAACAGTCACATCACGAACATCCTTCTCAATCTGTTAGCCACCTTTCTAAAACTTAGCCAGTTTTCTATGATAGAGGTTATACAATTTCTATTGACTTTTTTTACTAGTCCTTCCTAATATTTCTGCTATTTACAAGTAAAAATATTATCTGGAAACAGTTTCTGGATATTTAGCAGAATGGAATTTCTTACCTGAAAATGTTATGTTGAAGCCTTCATAAGAAATTGAAAAATCAGATATGAATCGAAGCTGTGCAGTAAAATTTCCAAAGAGGCCAGCTTTAATTGTAGGGGGTAAGACTGAGCCAGTTAACCTGGCTACTGGTTCTGTGAAGCTGCCATCTTCAGTGATGAGCAAATAGTCGTGAGAGCTCTCAAGATGAAAGGTATGAAAAACCAGTTGTACACCTTTAAAACCATTAAAAAGGAGGAAAAGAAAAGCATTTAATAGGAAGTTTTTCTCCTCCTTTATACACAGGTGACACAGAAAATAAATACTATATTTTATGGAAAGATTTTTAGAAAAAGTCACACGTGGAATCAAAACCTGAAATTCAGAAAATAAAACTTGCAGAAAGCACATAGGCTTAACCAATCAATATGTGCATTTGGATGTTTGTTTAGCTTACCATAAATCAATAGCCTCCATAAGAAAATTGATGGGATTCAGTGTCGTTTGTATACAACACTTTGAAACTCTAAATTTGTATTGCATAGATTTATTCAATTTCTTGTATGTCTCTTATTTATAATCTCTACAAACTAGGAGGCATACTTTAATTGGCTAAAATTTTGTATTCATGTTTTATTTTTGCATTTCCTCCAGCACAATTCTGTTTTTTACTCCAAACTTCAGGGAAATGCCCATACACAAGGACAAAGCAGATACAAGCTTTACATACAGTCTTCCATATAAACAGATTGCTATTTTCTGGGATCAGTCCCTTACTCAAGTCATGACTATTTTTTTTCAGTTGCCAACTTCCAGTCCAGCAATGAATTAAATTTTGAATTACTGTTAGGTTTTCAAATACAATTACTTACTGTGCAGAACAACATTCTTCTTAGAAAGTCTTCTCATATATTTTACATTTAAAATGCCATAGGAGTTTTAAACTAAAATCCAGTCCGTGAGAAGATTTTAAACAGTAAAAACTTCCAATACACGTCTCAGACTATCACACATAACAAAGACTTTTCTTGTCATATAAAGGAGATTGAGGAATATTTTTATTATGTTTTGATTCAGTGGTATGTAACACATCATTAGTACTTTCTAGGCTTTTTTTCCCTCAGTTCTTTTACACATTTCCTTAACCGATAAGCTGCCAAGCTTAATTGTGTATCCAAATGTTAGTCTACTGTATATATAACATAAAGCTATATAATTTTTTGCCCTAATGATTTAAGTCTGAAATCTAAGGTTACTAATACACAGATCAAATCAACTTTTTTCATGCTTAATAATTGAGAAGAGCTATCAACAAGGTCCTGACAGCTTTCAATGACAAATTTAGTGCTATTTAACAAGTATCTATTATTTTTGTATATTTTATCTCTTCTACTTTCTGCCCATTTTTCTAAGAGAGACTAAAACACATTTCCTCTGGTAACTGCTAAAAGAATGTTTCTTTTGCAAAAATAAAAACAAACTAGAAACACCACATTTGAAGATATTTATTTTGGGAGATTAAAGTTCTTCCTCAAAAAAATGGCAGAAAGCAGTCAATTAATAAAAGGTATTTTACTGAGTTTGGTGTTTTAATGTTTTAAACATCGACATTACATATACATATGCAATTCATATTAGATTCTTACCCTTGCCATGTGACACTTCAATAGTCCAAGTGCAGTTTAGAGAGTTTGGATAAAAATCAGGAAAACCTGGAGAAAGAACAGTTCCACTCTTCCCATGAATATAGCCACCACATAAAGCTTAACAAGAGAAAAAAAGGAGGGAAAAAGCAACAAAAGTCATCCTTATTTTTATTAAAAAAAAATCAGTTCACTTTTTGAATTACCTTCAAAATTAAAAAAGGGTCAAATATTAAAAGAAGTTAATTTAGCCAAAGCCATGACATTCACATTTGACAACAATTTGTTTATTCCTAAATTAGTCCTTGAAAGGGAGTTTATTTTTCATCTACAGTGTCTCCTGTTAGTTAGCAGAATACAAAAATAAGTAAAATTTTTTCTAGAATATTGCAAGTACTAATTCTGACTTCAGTAGTATTTAAGTTTTTTTTTTTGCGAACTAACTAAAAAATCAAATATCTTGCAGCTATTTTTCTCACACTACATATTTAGAAAGGTATATATTTAATTCATTTTTTTTAAAACAAAAATATTAAGAAACAATTTTTTTTTTCAAATAATAGGAAAATAAGTGTATTTTCCTCTCTTTCAAAGATTCAGATTGTCCAATCATAAATAATTTATTTGGAACTGACTATTTTGAAAGACAAGAACTACACTAGAAAACATTTTATGCATACCAGCATTTGCTAAGCTAGGTTGCTCAAATTTGCATAACAAATTAATTAAAGTTTAAGATTTGCATGCTGAATTGCTCACTGATCTTAGAAATACAGCAAGGCTGTGCTTTTCACTCATCTATTGTTGTCCAGTTTTTTATATTGCTTTTTAAAAATTTTAATAAACTAAATATCAATAAAACAACAAAGCGTTAAGATGCTTTTAGTCTTCTTCCTCACATAAAGGCTATACTTTGGCATATCTAGATGGCAAATATACATGACAAAATGTTCAATAAACTTGCAGTACTTGCATATAAATATATATCTAAATGTATATATAAAATATATATGTATACATACTAACATGCTGGCATTATATCTATTTTTTTTCATCATTATTTTTTCATTTCTTATTAGACTAATGTATTTGTCAAAGTTTTTCATGGCTTTTGAATTTATTTGTTATATATATTTATAAATACGTAGAAGGAAAGGAAACGTTTCTAGCCTGGTTTTGCACACATATATTTCTGCACGTAAGCATGAATGAGAATATGCATTGCTAAAAACACAGTAAATATATGGTTGATAACATTACTTAATAATAAATAACATAATTACAGATATCAGGTTCATAATGCCAGAAATGAATGGTAGTATACATTCATTCAAAATCCTTCTTATTCTGTAAATATCACAGAAGGAAGAAAAATATTTGACTGTGCAACATTCCTTGAAGCAGTTATTAAATATTTACAAATAATTTACATAGATTTAATTTTAAAATGTAAAATATTTGTAAATTATCTGGTTTTAGTTAGCTTTCCCTAGAAAATTATTTTCATTCTCCACCTTGAGATTATAGTATTTTGAGAATGACACATGACTTAAAGGGAACTTTAGCCACTATGTCTCTGTAGCTCGTTCTTTTGCTTCTTTGTTGGCATGAAACAAAGCAACACGCTTTTTCCTTAAGAATTTATTCTGCTGATTTAATTCCTGAATTTGCAATTTTGAGAACATCAATTTTGCAGGTGAATGCAAAATGGTCATTTCAACCTCAGTCAAATCTGTCACATTCCAAAAATTTTGGTCACACCTTTTTGAGCCTCAAAAATCAAACACATTAGCACAATGATTACCTAAAAGAAAGTGAGTTTTATTTTGCATGTTTAGTCTAGTTATTTCAATGTAGTTGAATACTATAGGAAGAAAGAATACACCAAGTGTAACCCGTGTATGCTGCTTGCCTAGAGGGCCTACTCCAGAAAGGCTTGAAATTTTCTATTGTACACTCTGAAAGTTGGTGAAGGAGCTGGGAAATAAGGTCTCTCTTTCAGTGAGTGAAAATTACTAAATCTTTCTGTAGTTCAACATTCATATGCAAACAAAACAGTTGAATATTAGTGTTTTAACTCAAAAATACATTCACAATTTTTAGTACAAAATGAATTGAAAAAGAATAGGACATTATTCAAAGTTAAGATTCCTACAATCATTTTCTTCAACCCATTGCAGCAAAGAAGCAAAAGAAACCCATAATACCAACAGAAGAATACTAAAAAGGCTTTGCTCATTTTAAAATTTCAGCTTTCAGAAGATTTGTGACACTTCAAATTTCATCAACTGTGCCAAGAACATACAGTCTAAAATTTGATCAGAAAATGCAATTGAAATCAATAGTTTGCTTCCATCCTTGCAAAGAAGGAACAAGTTGCAATGCTTACAAGGTGAGTGAGTTTGAGGGGTAGATTACTTTGCTTCGTAGTGATTAAGAGCTTTTAACTATATACTAACCTTCTGGTAGCTTGTAAGTTTTGTGCTTGGGGACAGAAAGGCGTAGTGAGAATGAGAAGCCTGAGTGAGAGTAAGTGCTCAGATTTCACAAAACAGTTTAAAATAGTGTCAGAAACTGAAATACTTTGCTGCCTCTAAGGTTGCCCTTTGATATTCCACTGTAATCAAGGGAAAACTTGGACCTGAAAAGGGACTCAGAAATTCACTAAAGTAAACAATTCACTAAAGCAAGAGCCTTTGTTGGTATCAGCTCAGGTCTTCTCCCTTCACACATTGATCTTCCATTACTGCCTTAGAACACATACCTTAACAAGAAAGAAGCCTGATCAAGACAAACGTGCTTTTAAGGGTAATCATTTAGCAACCAGAAGGGAGACAATAGGAAGTTTTAGCAGGAAGTTTAACGAAAGGAGCTAATGGAGAATTTTCAGAAATGCTAGGTTCTGTCCCTATTGAAGTACTTAGCTACATTTAGATCTTATTTTCTGTGGTTTCTAACAGAAGGATTTTGTAGCAACTACACAAGCACTCCACAAAAAAAAAAAAAAAAAAAA
>VXBL01009962.1:1110671-1180873 GCA_013400195.1 Aramus guarauna
AAAAAAGAGTCGATTCTGTAGTTCACAGAAAAAGAACTTTAAAAAAAAAAAGATAAAAAAGAGCACAGAAATATTTGCTAGTATAGTTAAGCATTTAAAAAAAATGTTTCATGAAAGCTCTAGACAGTTTCGTACTCCACAACCCACAAAACAATTAATGAACAAAAATATAAAACAAAAATATGTCAAGAAAATTAATTACACAGACTGCTAATGATCTGTTTTGGTACTGAGTATCCTAAATTTTGAGCAATCATTTTAGTATTCAGTATTATAAGTTTAAAATGTAAGTTAAGTTTATTGGCTTTGTTTTGAAAATGGTACTTGTATGGCACCATACACAGTTGAACAGTGGCACCCTCTGAGAATTCTGATTTTTCTATGGGTGAATATATACCTGTCAATGTCACTGTATCTTATAGTACTTGATTAAAAGTTGATACAGAGATGTAAAGTATGGCTTTTATTAACAGCAAAATCATTTTTGAAAAGCATGGATCTTGGTGTAATTGAAGGGAGGTAGTAGCAAAGATAAGCTTAATTAGTTCTCAAAAATGGGAGATTAACTTTCTTGGACTTTAAAGTCATCTGAAGACTGAAGTCATCTGCCATCTGAAGAACTTGACACTTACCATCACAGCTGGGTAATGCATGATTCCACTGATGGTTTCTTTCACATATGAGTGGTTCTTCATCACTCAGTGTATATCCTGGATCACAGCTAAAAGTTACTGTAGAGCGGATATTAAAGTTGTTACCATGGCGATGGCCATTCACAGGAATCCCTGGGTCGAGGCAGGAATCTGATTCCAGAGTAACACCTGAAACACACAGATTTAATTTGTTTATTTCTCCTTTTTTGTTTTGCAGATAGTAAACAGAAAAAGTCCCAAACAAAACACAAAATAAGTAAGACATGAGGAAGAAAAAGCCTCCAAAAGATACTTGTTAGCACTGCCTGAGAACTGATGTGGGATATAAAGCACTTTTTCTAGCTGTTGTCACTGACTCAGACCACAGTTTTTCAATTTTCAATCTCCTAGAACAGAGAAGCCCAAATGAAGTAGGAAAAGATTGGAGCTTTAATGTGTATTTTATCAAACAATGAAAAAACAGCTAACAAAAGCACCAAACATCTGAAACTACAGGAAGATATTAAGGTTCAAAATGTGAATACAAATTTTGCTAGTATATAAGTCACATTTGATTATTCCATTTCATGTATTAAATTTCTGATACTGCAGGACAATTCAACTTGCCTCTGTCATAGTCATGGTTATTTGACTTAGCAAAAGGCAGGATTGAAAAACACTTGATGAACTCAGAAACTACATGTTAACTCCTACAGATACTATCCTACACATCAAAAATAGACAATGAACATAGCTTACACAATCGTATAACTCTTACCTGACAGGAGTCTTTAGTAATTATATCTTATAGCAGAGAATGAATAGTGTTTGGTAAATAAACCTGGAGCTATACACTGAACAAGGAAAAAACCCCAAGATTATCAAATGAAGGCTCATTAACTGAGCATTATCCATTATGCTTATAGTGATAGCAAACAATTGTGGAATTTAATCATGTAATGAGCTATAATGGATACATGCAAGGGAAACAAATAAAGATTCTTTACTGGGATGAAAGGATTTTCTTTTATTTTCTGTTACTACTTGTGGTGGGTTGACCTTGTCTGGTTGCCAGTCCCCTACCCAGTTGCTCTCTCACTCCCCCTCCTCAACACGGCGGGGGAGAAAATAAGATAGAAAATAAGATGAAAAAGCTCATGGGCTGAGATAAAGACAGGGACATACTTATCAATTACCATCACAGTCAAAACAGACTCAATTTGAGCAAAAATTAATTTAATGTATTGCCAATTAAAAATAGAGTAAGATGATGAGAAACAAAGACAAAAACTAAAACATCACCACCACTACCCCTTCTTCCCATGCTCAACTTCATTCCTTCATTCCCAACTTCTCTACCTCCTCCCTGTAACCCTAAGTGATGCAGAGGGATGGGGAATGGGGGTTGTGGTCAGCCCATAACAGCTCCTCTCTTCTGCTCCTTCATCCTCACACTTTTCCCGTGGTCCATCATGGGCCCTTCCCACGGGCTGCAGTCCTTCAGGACAAACCTGCTCCTGCATGGGCCTGCATGGGCTGCAGCTTCCTTCAGGGAATATCCACCTGCCTGAACATGGGGCCCGCCATGGGCTGCAGGGTGGGTATCTGCTCCACTCTGGTCTCTTCCACAGGCTGCAGGGAAACATCTGCCTGGGGCACCTCCTTCTTCTCTGACCTTGGCATTTGTAGGATTGTTTCTCACACTTTCTTTTCCTCACACCTCTCACCTACACAGCATTTTGCCCTTTCTTGCATACGCTTTTCCGGGGACACACCCACTTTGGCTGCAGGCCTGAGCCGTGCCCTGCGGTGGGTGGGTTGGAGCTGGCTGGAACTGACTGCAGCCCTGGCCTCTCCTCACGGTGGCCACCCTGCAGCCCCCTATCGTAACCAAAACCTTGACACCTACACCCAATACAGTGTTGTCATGTGCCTGAAACAAGAATGACGGAGTTAGGTAGAATCTCTTCAGTGGATGGGGACATTGTTCCTTCTTCTATGAGAAGCTGAGCATGTCCAGAAGAAAACCTTGAGAATGCTGGCTGTGGTAGATAAAAAGAGAACTGAGAGTATGAAGGACACAGCCAGCAGGAAGCCTGCAGTAGAAGGAAAAGCCAGAAGCTGGCTGAAAACAGCAGGTGGTAAAAACACAGTCAAGCCTCAGAGATAACAGAGAGACCCAGAGGAGTCTGTGCAGAGTTTTTTGCAACCCAAAAAACCACTGACTTGTTAAAAAAAAACTGTTCATGAAGTGACAGGAAGTATATGTGTGTGAGGAGGGAACATTTATAAACACTTTAATGGTTTTCCTCATGCAATTATTTTGATCTACTTTATTTGAAAAATTATCTGTTGTGGGTCTGTTTAAATAGCACTGTATTTTTCAGTTTAACATCCTTGTTAGCTTTTGGGACAAAACCTAGATATATCCACCTCAAAGCTCTGGCACCCATGGCTTTAACTTAAGTATTTTCACATTAATTTCAGTATTTTGGTGCTGGGTTGGAAAGAACGCTGTAAATTGGCATGATTTCATATGGGTGATGTCATCACTCACAGATGCTGTGAAAGCCTTGAGCAACATTAGTTCTCCTGGGGTCTTTAAAGGTTTTAGGTTCTTCCTCACAGGTGACCTGAATTTCTAGCATGACTCTTTCCAGTCTACTTTTTACCAAAGAAGTTCCTTCCTCAAAGCCAACTGCTGACAGCACAAAATTCTCTGTAGCAGGGTGTTAGGCTTTTCCTAGCTCCTTAACCCCCTAAACCCATCCTGAAGGTGCTGGTCCTCTCAGCTGCATGTGTATCTGTAACTGTTTTTGTGGATGTTGTACTCTCAGTTTACTGCTTTTACCCTACTTTATTTATCCAGGACTACCACAAAACCTTAGGAATGAAGTACAAGGAGTTCAAATCTAAAGAAAAAAATTATTTATCAGGGCATAAAGTAAAGGTTTTAGAATTATAGATATGAGGGTTGGAAGCAGGACTACAAACAAAAATCTCATAAATAATGACTCTGGCTTGCACAGAGAAATACTCCCTGTACCCTCCAGCTATTCTTATATCTCAGCTAGAATTCAGATTTGAAATCTTATAATCTAGTTTTCATGAGATATCCCTGCCGTACTTAAATTCTAGATGAATAAGTTTCTTCTAGACTTGACTGCATGTTCTTAATGCAAATGTACCATGTGAGCTGACACACTACATTTTTAGATTCCTTTCACCTATGTATTGGTTCTGGCTGGAATGGAGTTAATTTTCCCCACAGAAGCCCTCACAGTGCTGTGCTTTGTAGAAAGGTGCTGATAACACACCAGTGTTTTGACTACTGCTAGCAGTGCTGGCACAGCATCAAGGCTGTCTCTTCAGCATTCCCCACCACCACTAGTAGGCTGGGGGTGGGCAAGATCTTGGGAGGGGACACAGCCAGGACAGCTGACCCAAATTGACCAAAGGGATATTCCACACCATATGATGCCTGCTCAGCAATAAAAGCTGAGAGAAAGGAGGAGGAAGTAGAGGCATTCATTATTTATGATGTTTATCTTCTGGAGCAACTGCTACACATACTGAAGCTCTGCTTCCTGGGATGTGGCCGGACATTGCCTGCTGATGGGAGGTAGAGAATAAATTTTTTTTATTTTCTTTTGCTTCTGAATGCAGCCTTTTGCTTTATTAAACCACCTTTACCTTGACCCATGTGTTTTTTCCATCTTTTTTTTTCTCTCCTCCCTGTCCTTCTGAGGAGGGGAGTGATAGAGCAGATTGGTGGACACCTGGCATCCAAGCAAGGTCAACTCACCACAGTCCTTTTTGGCACCCAACATGAGGCACAAGACAACGGCAGTTTTGTATTAAGCGTGCTATAGCTATAGTAGTTATTAAGTGGCAAGCTCCTGTGTGGGTTCACAGAGTTTGTTGACTGCACTACTTATCTTTTTATTTTGCTGAGCTTGGGAACATGTTAATACAGAAAATGGGTCTGTGCTTTTCCCTGGCATTGATGGCCTTTCTGTGGTGGGAGAGCAATTTTGTGGGGAGGATGAAGGAACTTGGGAGTGTGCTGGTACAAATGATGGTTATGTGCCTGCCCCTGGCATTGATGTTATTGCTGTGCTGGGGGAGCTATCTTGTGGAGAAGGTGACGGAATATATCTCCTTCTCCCTACCCAGGACTGATGTGGATAGTTTTATTATGCAGGCTCCCAAGGTCCTTGTTCACCCTTATGTGAGCTGTTTAATAATACTAATTAATATTGTTGGCATATTATGGGTTTTGTGGAATCCAGGTTCATCCTGGTGTAAGAGAAGACAACTTCTGAGTGAGGTGATACTGAAATGTGCCCTGAAGCGGCCAGTTCCTGGGTGGCAGGGTGTGTGGAAGGATTTGGGCAGGTTCCTGGGATGGTTATCAGCTCCTCTAACCTGGGACTTCACATATGAACACACAAGCAACCCTGGCAAACTGACATACCACCTGATAGAAGGGAACCTTGCCTACCCCAATGAAAACCAGCTGCTTCTGTCACTGTACTGGGGCCTGGCCTGTGCCTGTCAAGTCATAGTTCAGTACTCTCAGAGGACTATGGTTGTGGCAGAGACCAAACTGCATCTGAGAACGTCCTGGTTGGGATAGGGACCCAAACAACAGCTATAGTAATTGCCCCAGTAGTGAAAAAGAAACAATGGACAAGGAGAACAATGGGTCCCTACCATCAATTAGTAAGGGAGGAGGAAGAAGAGGAAAGGTTTGATCAAGAAGCTGGTCCTTTGACAAAGAAATTGGAGGAAGGAGTGAGAGAAATCAGACAGGAAACAGAGACTACCTTGTCCCTGACCTCATCAGAACTTCAAGATGTGGAAAGATTACAGCCACCAGCCAAATGAGTGGATTGCTTCCTGGCTGCTCCAATGCTGGGATAACAGGGCCGGCAGTCAGCAATTGGAAGGTAAGGAAGCCCTACAGCTGGGATACCTTGCTAGAAACTGGGGAATTGAGAGAGGAATTGGAAAAGAGGCAGAAATTTGAAGTCTCTGGTCATGACTCCTCTCAAATTTGAGGGCAAGATATCCATTCAAGGAAGAGCTTGTGAACTCTCCAGGGAAGCTGACTACTGCAGATGAAGGCATCCAGTACATGAGAGAATTAGCAGTGCTGGAGGTCATATACAGTGGTCTAGATGATGATGAGGTCTCCAAACAATCCTGAGCACATGGGTCATGTGGAGAAAGGTGATTCAACGTGCCTCAGCATCATATTCTAACAGCTTGGCAGCAATGTATTGCCTGGATATGGATACACCATCTGTGGAGAAAGTGCCTTCTTGGCTCCAAAACTTTGAAGAAAATCTCTGTACCTCCTTATCCCTACAGGCCAGTGCCTTGGCTCTCAGGGGTGCCCCAAGAAATCAGTCCTCTCCTGCCCCAATCAGAGGGAAAGAGAGCCCTAGGCATGTGGTACACTCTGGTTCCTCCTGCATGACTAGGGGAGGACATGAGGAAGGGGGATGGTGAATCTACCTTTAAGCTGGAAACCCATGTACACAAACTGAGAGGCAAGACAACTGTTAAGAAGGGGTACACTCAAGTATGTAAGATTTAGCAATCATAAACATAGCAGAAAAGAAATATTTTTTCTTCACTTCTTTGGACAATGATTTGGGTTTTTTTTTCTTAATAGGAGATAACATAAGACAAGCTTAATAATGGGCAGTACTGAGAGTCCTGACTACAAAAAGATAATATTAAACTATAGATGAGAAATTCTGGCACCATAGTGATAAATTTTGGGCTCATGGTTTGAAAGAGTTGATTTCATACTATTTGTAACAATTTGCCTATTAAATATAAAATTAAAGTCTGGGTGAAAACCATGTCTTTTCTTTCCCACCTCACATAATGCATTATTTCTCAAGACCATGCTCCGTAGCTCCCTCAATAAATGCTCCTTCCACTTCACTCCATGTAGCAGTGACAATTAGATCAGCAAATAATTCTATCCTATGATTTAACCAGTCTCTTTTCAAAGGAACATAACACAATTCAAAGTAAACAGCAAACATACAAACAAAATATTTTTAACATCACTGAATAATTGATAAATATGTACAGACATCCTCGAAAACTTCACTCTGTCAATATTGACATTTCATCAAACATTTATCAACCTGTTGTTAGCTATATGAGATGCTTCATTGATTATTAAAATGCATGTTTTGCAAACGCTTAGAATTATAAGTGATTTTTAGAAACTGGTTTAGTCATTAGTCCCATTAGATCTCTAAAGAGGAAATTAATTTGTTGCAGTAATGCATGAAGCATACAACAGCTGTACAGTCTTATATACTGTATATTCATATATATAACACACCTATACTTTTCACAGTTTTTAAAAATGGGATATTAAAATGTCAGATTGCTAAGAGGTTGTCTAAAGAATGCTCATTGCACACAATGGATGAAGAAAACAAGTTTGGTAAGAAAAACAGAAAGCAAAACATGGCTGTGTGCTATAACCACTATGTTACCCATTCATGCCAGCCACAGAGCAGTTGCTGTGTTATGCAATGAATCTCAAAAATGTTTTGAACAATGGAAGTGTTTCACTTGGAAGCTAGAGTGCTATTCTTTGTCATCAGTATAGAATCACCCAGAACATAAAAAAGGCAGATGAGAAAAGCAATTTTTTGGACAGTAAGAAAATAATATTGCCTAAGAAAAAAGTTGATCATATAGGTAGGCTTATTCTAACTATTAAGGGAGAATCGTGTAAATTATCTTTGCTTTGAAAAATTCATTTTTTTTTAAAAATAGAATAGGTGCCTGCTTGTCAGAATGTGATTCCAAAAATTAGAGACAGAGGCCACACAATTAACTTAGGAGAGAGCCCATTCTCTGGCCCCAACTTCAAAGTACGATTCAGCTAACATTCACATGGATAAAATCTTGCCCACTTTAAGTAAGACTGTTGCCTTTTGAGAATAGTCTCTGGCTGAAGTTATTCCTAGAACTATGATCAGGTACTGTACGGGAAGATGCTAGCTAGCATGGGTCAAAATCTTAGAAGGGATTGTGCTCAGACTATATGAATCACAGAATCATAGAATGATTTGTGTTGGAAGGGACCTCAAAGATAATCTAGTTCCAACCCCCATACCATTGCTAGGGACACTGCAAGATTGAAGCTAAGACTTGAGATTTTCTAATTTACTGGATCAGATATAGCTCAAGTGGCCAGAAATGCTTCCCTGTAATTTTACAAGGGTAAATTAGCCTCAAAGAACTGCAAGCTTGCTTACACACTTAGTCCTAGTGTTCTTCCACTGGCTCCTAAGAGTGCAGCAGTGAGTGACTGCATTTGAATTGTTTGTTATCACAATACTGACACTAAACCAAAATATTGTTATATCACTAAAAACTGATACAGTCAACAGATTTTTAAAAAAAATGTGTTAGAGGAACATATTAATGATATTATAAAGGAGTAGGGGAAGCAAAGGTGCTTGAAAATGGGAAGAGAGAAGTGGGAGAGTGATGGTAGTGGAAGGGGGCAGGGGTAAAGGATGATAGGGAAGAAGGGGGTCGTGCTATTATTACAAGAGGTCTTTTTCATTCCTTCTCCCTATAAAATCTGAAAAATATTTGTCTAAATAATTTTTGGAGGGTTTTTCCAAGAAACAGAGCATAACATAGTCAAATTTAGTAGAGCACTTGGGTGCATACTATTTTTGTTAACAAGCGATGAAGATCATTTAGAATGGCAGAACTAGCATGTCAGCTCTGTCCTGCTCATTGCTGACAGGGAGCACAGGCATTTTAGCAGAGTTCTAGACTGAACTCCAGGGATAGCTGCAATTCTTACCTGCTAGGCACATGAGACTGTTATCATGCCTTCCCTCCTGCTTTCCAAGTCATCCCTTTTCTAGACTAAACAAGCACAGACCTTTCAATGACTCCATATGTGTCATGTTTTCCATGTTAACAACCTCCTACTTCTTTTAAACCAGGTCCCAAACTGAACACAATTTTCTCTTTGGTCATAAAATGAAGTGAAATAAATATTTTGCAAGTCCTATATAAAATAGTCCTGTAAACAAAAATTGTGTTTCCTATATTTTTTTTAGTAACTACAACAGCCAGAAGACTTTTTGCATTACTACTACATTTTTCTCTAGATTATTTACGTTCTGTGTTATAAACATATCCTTTTCTATTATATTTCTATTTTGTATTTGTGCATGTCATTTCTCCTTCCCTATTTATGCTTAGCATGTTTCTTTACAGAATTTTATATTTTTTATTTCTTCAGTTCATCTAGCTGGTTTTGAATTCTAACCCTCTCCATCATAGTGCTTGCTATAATTGTTGGTTGGAATCATTCTCAGAATTTGTAAGTGTTCTTATATTATCATCAAAACTGTTAGTAAAAATATCAAATAGTTTTGGATCTAGGCCAGCTCACAGCAGGATCCCTACACATTTGAGTTAGACTGTGAACTACTGTGGTAGATTGACCCTGGCTGGATGCTGGCTGCTCTTTGCTTAAAAGTTTTAAAAATTGTTCACAGCGTCACAGAAGCACGTAATGGTTCAGGTTGGAAGGAACCTCTGGAGGTCATCTGGTCCAATCCCCCTGCTCAAGCAGAGTCACCTAGAGCTGGTTGCACAAGACATTGTCTGGATGCATTTTTAGTATCTCCACGGATGGAGATTCCACAGCCTCTCTGGGCAACTTTTCCCAGTGCTTGCTGAAGTGCTTGTTGTGCCTGTAATAATTTCATCTAGACCAAATTTCTGTATTTTCTATGGAAGGCTTCTAAAAACCTCATAAATGTCAACACAGAGCTGTTTCTTTCCCTTTCCATTCCTAAATCTACAAAACCAGTTAACCTGTCAAGAAAGAAATTAGATTGGCTTGACATATCTGTTCTTATCAGATACAAATCATTTGTTCCTTATCATCTTGTTTATCAGCTTGAAACTAGTATCTTTAAAGTGTGAAGATAAAACTAATGTCCTTGATCCTTCTGGTCCTCATTTTTTTTTTTTTTTCTTTTTTCCTCTCCTTTCTTTGAAAGATGTATGCCCTTCTGCAATTGTTTGAAACTTCCCTACAGTTTTGAATTTTCAGACGTAATTTTCAATGGAGGACTGCTTCTGCTTTGCCTTTAAGGATAGCACAGGAAATTTCAACAGTACCTGATGAATAAAATATATATGTATTATCTCAACATTGTGTAGTACACTCTTCCTATATTCTGTATTCTTACCTTGTAAATGTTCACTTAATTGTGTTAAGTACATGGTCAAAATTAAGCTTTTCTGTAAATGCTGTGAAAGAGAATGTTTAGTATTTCCTGTGACATTTGATGTTTGCTCAAATTCTTATTAAGTGGTGACTTTTTTTTCCCCTCTTATTTTTAATATATTTATAGATTTCTTTTGTTACTTTTTGTCTCTTGCTTCTGTAACAAATAGGTACTTTGTATTTTCTGATTTTATCCTAAGAGATCTGTGTTATTCTTTGATGGCCATCTGTAGCAATGTTTGACTATATCCAACATTTACATGATTAATTTTTTGTTTACACATCATTAAAAGGAATTTTTAAATAGCTACAGAAATTGATAGTATTTTTTTCTTTCTCTTCAAAAAATACCATTTGCTGTTGGGCCTTAATATCATCTCTTATAAATGACTTTCAGAATTCATTCTTAAGAACATTTACCTATCAGTTTCTCAAACTTGGTGAAGATGTAAGTGAGGCATGAGGCAAGGTGGTCAAAAGAATATAGATGAATTATTCTTGATAGCATCATTGACTATTTTATCAGTAGTTTTACTTAAAGAATATTATGGGCACTTTATTAATTTTTTAGATGCATAAGAGTTGACCTACATTGTCGAGCATTAGCTAGTTAGAAGTGTCATCAAAAAGCTGAATTACAGACATTTAAGGCAGGGAATTAACAAATTGCCTTCACATCTGAAGTACCTTTAAGGGGTCACATTTTTATTAAAGCTGTATTACAGGCATATTTTAGCTTAATAGATTATTACTGCCATCTCAGTAACAACTTGGTATAGTTTATATTGAGCTTTTTCTTTTAAGCAAGATTAAGATCCTTCTGCTTCACAGTTCCATGATTTAATTTATCTTCAAAGTTATGACTGTAATTGGAAGACTTTTAGGACACTTCCAAATAAGATAGTTATTTGAATTTCCAAAGAAAATATTCAGAAATGTTTCTTAAAACTTACAGTTGACTGCCTTCTACAAGTGGAAGAAAAGTACAACAAATAGAAATTCTGTTGTGATATCTTTAACATCACCAACTTCTATAGTTAAGACTGAAAGGGCAATCAAAATATAATTTAGGTCTCCACTGTTTGACAGACGACTCAGCATCTCCATAGGGTTTTTCCACCCAGTTTTGTTCTTTGAAAACACTGACTTAATCTGCTTAGCACTTCTATGTTACTGGCTATTATAACTACCTTCCCTCTGGCACATGCACATTTTTCAATAGAGGTAAGGATCAAGAAACGATGTATGTCTGATGCCCACTACAGAAATGCTTCAGGAGCTCCCAGTGCTGACTAGCACGAGAAGACAGGCTCTGTGACAAATTCCAGTTGCATTACATGAACATTTACAACACAATACAACATGGAGACAAATTTTGTTCTGTGAGAAACCTAGTGTGAGAAGAAACCAATATAAACAGTGAGGCTGTGACTGACTTAAGGAGCCCTGTGAAGCAAATGCACTGACATAGGTATGAAGTGTTTAGCAAGCTTTCTCTGTACAACTTATGCTGTGAATATGGACATACCCATCCAGTTGGTGAGAGATAAAAGGTCTCTGTTTATGCTGCATTTTTTTTCTACAGTATGGACATTCAGGGCTAGGTTCAATTTCAGTTTATAATGTTTCCATTGATGTGTCTATAGGCTTATTTGGTCTTTAAGCTCCTCTCATAGTCAAAAGAGACTGGAATATCCCAGTCAGGGCAAACTAGGGAGCAGTTTCTTCAGTAAAGTTAGAAGGAGAAAAATTTTCTTGTCTCAGTATATGTTTCTAGTGCTATCCTATCATAACCAGGATGTCTCCATGGAACTGGTAGACATGGCAAAGGACTTGTGAAAGATCTGAATCAATAGTGCAGTACTTGGCAACTACTTGTCATAATACCTAAAGTAACTCTTACTCTCCATGCTTATGCAATCAAATACAGCCCCTAGATTCTACTTCAGAGTTTACTGAATTGCTTCATGAACTCTATTGATTGCATTAACCAGATCTCTGTTGTGCAAAATGTAAGCTTCAGGCTCTAGACACTTCTATGTTGTCACAAATGTATATGTTTAATCTACCAGCTGAATATCATTCACAATGACATAAAAGCATAAGAGAAACAGGAGTCACTGCCTGTAACTAAGAAAGCACGTTAACCTTTTTGCTAATACCTATTGAAAATCAATTTTCACATAACTATTTAATCAGAGATATAATTCACAGAAAAATAAACAACCTCACCCTTCAACTGAGAAATTTAAATCATTTACTCTTTCTTAATTTTTCATCTTCTTACTCATTTCTAAGCAAAAAATAATACAAGCCACCCTTTTAAATGTTACTTCTATAGAAAGAGAAAGATGCTTTATTCAGGGAGTCAATTTGCTCAGAAATAGCCTGCAAAACAAAATTTTTAGATTTTGTTATGACTTTTAAAATTGGAAATTTATTAGGGTTTCTTTATAGGAAAGGGTTTTTTAATATTCTGTGCATGGGAATTATATGTAAAAGAAGATGATTTACTAGCCTTCTGTCATCTTTACTTATTGAAGATCTAATCCAATTTCAAGGTTTAAAGTGCACTACTCAAATCTAATTCTGACATTTTATCAAACTACCTAGAGAAATAGCACTGAAAAATTAGTGTCATGTGTGTCTGAGATGATAGTAAATTTTTCATCAAAGATAAAATGTGAATATATGAACATTGTTCTAAATAATTTCATAATTAAACTTTCCTCTTTAAGTATGTGTAGCACATATTTTATTACTATTTTTTTAGTAATTTTTTAGTTTTAATTTTTAACAGAACAAAAGACATCTACCTGATAGGGGACCTAAAATATAAACACAAAATTATAAATATTTAAGGACTGTATTACAAAATGTAATAGCAACATTTAGTTCCAATACAATCAGGTAAAATCAGTATCTGCATGTAACTCATGCAGAAACCTACCTACTGTTCCTTGGCTTTACATGATTTAGCAGCCTTGCAGCTTACCATACTATCGTCTGTTCAGCCATTACCACCATGCCTGAGCCAAAGGTAAAAGAAGCTATGCAGAATTTTCAAGTTATGATGTAGCTATGAAATATAAGTTTAGGCACTTATTCCAGAAGCAATATGACAGCAAATTTACTGGTTAGTTTCCAGATAAGACCAATTGATAAAATCAATGTTATTTGTTTAGCACAACCACACTAAACACAAGCTTTCTTTATTCAGTACTTAAGTGAATGGCTATCTATCATACAAAGATCAGCATGACTTCAGAAAGTTTAATACATGTCATTTTATGTATATAAGTTAAAAGCTAATGTTCACATAGAGGTATTAATTTGCATTTATTAGCATTTTTTAATCATTGTGGCTAAGTCCCAATTCTGCTCAGTACTTCAAAAGTGTATTAAAACCAGAGGAAAAAAGAGAGAGAAAGAAAAAGTGAGAGAGAAGGGAAAAAAAACCAAACCAAACCAAAAAAACAATGGACAATACATCTTTACCCATAACGGCAAGTTTCTAAAATTGGTCTCCACTTGATTAAACACTTAGGTCCATAAACATTCTGAATAACACGCAAGAACTCATTTCCAAAATGAATTAATAGTTTCAGAGTTATCTGTCAGTACAGCATAGAGAAAACATAATTTGTTCTTATACAAATATAATTACTGAAGTTTATTTGTTCACAATTGTTTGCTCATTTTTAAATTTAATGTTATTTTCAAAATTAAATAAAAATCTGTCAGAGAAATATCAGACTTACTTTCATAGTGAATTAGGAAACCAACACTGGAACGACTGTTGTCCGTAGTGAACAGGAGATACATGTAATTTCCAGTACTGATAAGGAACTGAGGTGCTTGTGTTCCATGGTATTCTCCAATTAATGGTGATGAGTTAGCTGGCCCATCTCTGACTTCCAAAGTATCATAATTAACTTCAGTCTGAAATCTAAAAAAGAATATGTAAGTCAGGTGGTAAGTAGAGAAATGATGTTATTTTCTTTAACTGTTAGAAATGCAACCCATGTGTAACTGATATCATATGTACAAAATTTCACATATCTACAAATCCATCGGTATATTACTGAGGATAACAACTAAGGAAGGTTTTACACATCTTTTTCCTTGCTTTAGTGTTGTCTGGTATCATACAAAATTCATAAGGGATGTCATATACTTCAGATCAACCATATGACTGGGCTTCAGAAAGACATTTAGTGGGGAATCTGGGTACAAAAATGCCAACTGTCTCAAAGAAAACTGAAGATCTAAGAAATTTCTTGCCCTCAGGCTAAATAGCCGGACATCCTAGCAATATCTTCAAAAATATTTCATGATTTGATCTCAATAATTTCATTATATGATAAGTGACAAACACATTCAACTGTTTAATTTTTTAGCCAAAGATTCTTTTCTAACATAGTTTGCTACTTTACTATTAAATAATTATTTTTGTCCTATGAAGTAAAGCAATGCAAAAAATACTAACCAAATCAAGCCCTCATCTTGAAATTTGTTTCAGTTATAATAAGCAGAATTCCTTAGTTTATCTCAATGTGTCAAAGAAAGAGATAATATAGACAAGAATGGAAGAAGAGAAGGAGACTAATGAGATAGTTGATTTACAAGAACAAAGAACTTTAAAATCAACAATAGAGTCAAAGTCTGTGTCTGTCACAAAACCACATCACAATTCTCCAGTTCATAAAGGATGTCTGTGTGTGCAGTCATCCACTACTAGTTGTTCTCAAATCAAACAGCTCAAATCTGTTCTTTCTGCAGATGAAACTTTGACTGGCATTTTTCACAGCAGATGCTTTTCAAGAGAGTGGTTATATCAGATACTCTTGCAAACTGCAGCATCTAAACCATGCACACATCAATTTTCATGTCAGCAAAGTTTGTGCTATTACATAGATATCTATACTGGTCTAAATATATTTGCCTGCAAAAACAATATTCTTATTTTCATAAGATGTTTATCTTTCACAAATGCATATGTTCTGAGATTTTCTCTTCTTTTCCCATAAGAATTATTAGTTCAACTTATAAGAGCAACAAACTCTGTCCCTATGCAATACACCACTTTGAAAAAAGTGAATGCCCCTAAGCTGTCTTGCCAATATGGGACACATTTAGTGGATCTGGAGAGAAGAAATTATGTTCTTGAAATTAAAGAAAACTGAAAATTATCAAACATTCAGAAAAGGGGAAATATATGGGACATTTCTTCACAGTTTAAATAAACTGTAGAGCTTATTAGGTAATGATGACAGAACAAACATGTTCTCCAGCCAGGCCATTATATTTTACAGACCAATCAGCATTGGTCATGTAAAGTCATCTTCACAGACACATCAGTATCAGTAACAGCAAGTTCCAATTTAGCAAGTATTTAGTAGTTTCTATAGTTCTTCTCTCACGATTGCCTGAAAACAAAAGCATATTCAGAAATCGGAAAGTATTTGCTTAACTATCAGAGCTAATGACTGCTTGGAAACGGACTTAGGCCCTTCATATCATTCCTTCTTCTTCACACAGAAAACTAAATTTATGGTGCTTTCAACCTAGCTACCCACTCTATTTGGATATGTTCGCTAAAGTCCAGATGATTGCCTTTACTGCTATCTATCCACTCTGATAGTGGAATACATTAAGCATTTTCAGGACCAGTTTCCATCAGTGGAGCCAGCTAGCATGGAATGGCCTATATCTGTACTATTAAATACATCCTTTAGCCTCTCAAACAGGAAGATATTATTCAAATTTCCTATTATGAATGGTTGCTTGCCCACACTAACTCCTGATTATGCATGATAATTATTTGGGAGAATGCTAGTTGGCAAGCTGAAGAAGTATGTTAGAGACTATTTCAACAATTTAACTGCACAAACACATGAGTTCTTGTTTCTGTGAAGATTCCCTGGTTCTGTTTAATTTACCAAAATAGACAGTCACAGAGGGCATCACTAAAGTACTTGACAGATTTTCAGTACTTTACCATAATTTCAGAGACTATACATTGATTTACCCTGCAGCGGAATGAGGAAAACAGACAGATACTGCTAGGCTGGTTTAAATACTTTATTTGTACTCATAATGAATGGGCTCAAGATCAATAATTCAATAGTTCAATTATTTTGACAGTTATGTTTGTGAGTGAAACTAATTAGGAATAAAGTGCTCTCAGCCAGCAATTGCAGTTTTCTTAGCAGGGCAGTATGACAACAATGGGTTGCAAACCCTTGCTGGAGACAGAAAACTTAAAATAACTCCTACAGGAATTGCTACCTATTACAATGATCTTTATTCCCAGTAGGTTCTTGCTCATTTCAATTTATATCTAGTCCACTTGTCTGTTTTGGTTTTTTTAGGTTTGTGCTTGTTTTGCAATCTTTGCACTATCACTGAAATGATAAAGATAATTTATTATTAGAAGTTCTGTATCCCTGGTGAAAGTACTTAATTAAGAGTTACTTTTTGGGGAGGTTTTTATTTTTATTTTATTTTAACTTTTATTAGCATACTTATGTTAGTAAAAGCTAGAACATTCTTCAAATGTTCACAGAGAATTTTAAAAAGACTTCAATAATGATATGATATGTTATACTATTCTTCATATATAGTTAGGTAGGTTTCGAATAAGGAGACTTGTTTTATATACTATCCAATGAGTTATCATCAATATTCAAAGTACCAAAAACCTTCCAGTCAGCAGTTATCATTCTAGTCCTTTTCCTTACAGCTCAAAATCAATTAGATTTTAAAATTTTTGTTACCTTTCCAGGCACTAGTCATGATCTGAAATGCAAAATGTTTCAATGTAAAATGTTCACTCAGTCACTTGCTGCTATTTCTGGCAAGTTTCGATGTACTCTGGTGAGGGACATTTGTCTAGCAACATTAAAGCTTCATTAGCTCAAGAGTGAGCTAATTTATATTATGAATATCACATCTGTGCAAAGTTTCATTCTGGCATCTGTATCTGTGATGGTAAGTCATACAGCAAAGTATAAAAGGCTTGCTGCCATGACCACTTCCCTGGGGAGCCTGTTCCAGTGACCAACCACCCTCTCAGTGAAGAACCTTTTCCTAATGTCTGGTCTGAACTTCCCCTGACACAGCTTCATGCCATTTCCTCATGTCCTGTCGCTGGTCACCAGAGAGAGCAGATCAGCACCTCCTCCTCCACTGGCCCCCTTGAGGAGGCTGTATGGTCACCCTTCAGCCTTCTCTTCTCCAAGCTGAACAAACCAAGAGACCTCAGGTGCTCCTTGTAGGTCTTGCCCTTGAGACCTTTCACCATCCTGGTTGCCCTCCTCTGGACACACTCTAATAGTTTGATGTCCTTCTTATATCAAGGCGCCCAAAAGCGCACACAGTACTCAAGGTGGGGCCACACCAATGCAGTGCAGAGTGGGACAATCGCCTCCCTCAACTGGCTAGCTATGCTGTGCTTGATGCACCCCAGGACACGGTTGGCCCTTTTGACTGCCAGGGCATACTGTTGACTCGTATCCAACTCGCCATCACCCTCCAGATCTCTTTCTGGGGTGCTGGTCTCCAGCCTCTTGTCCCCCAGTTTGTACATATAGCCAGGATTACCCCATCCCAGGTGCAGAATCCAGTACTTGCTCTTGTTAAATTTCATTCATTTGGTGATTGCTGAGCTCTCTAGTCTAGCCAGATCTCTCTTTAAGCCCTCTCTACCACAGCTCCTCCTAGTTTAGTATCATCAGCAAACTGACTTAATGTCCATTCAATTCCTGCATCCAGATCATTTATAAAAATATTGAAGAGTGCTGGGCCTAAAATTGAGCCTTGTGGAACCCCACTGGTGACTGGCTGCCAGCCTGATGTAAACCCCATTTACTATGACTCTTTGAGTCTGTCTCACCCAACATATTATGGACTTGTCTGCTGATGCAATGTATGTTGCATCAGAAAAAAATTCTAATGGGTAAAAAAAAAAAAAATCTATCCAACACACAATACTCACAACTTTTTTCACCAATCTTTTTTTTCCCCTAGGAAAATTATGCTGTCTTATAGCAAGACAAGGTCATCATCAGGGACAATATATACTTGTACCTAAATACAAAAGTAGTCAAAAGTCCAAAAGATATCCCTATTTTTGTCCTAGGAAGTCCAAATTGTTTCAAACATAAATAAAAACAATATAAATACAGCTTTAAACTTTAATTGTCTGCTTGAGGAATAGTATTATGACTGTTGCATTGCAAATTTATTTCTGGTTTGGGTTCTTAAAGAATATTTTTCTTCTTCAATATTAAAACCAACATTTTTGCTTATACATTACTAGTTGTTTGACTTTATGATTCTCACCTGTCAAAAGTGATCTTAATGGAATGTCCGGGTCTTGCTTCAATCACCCATTCACAATTAAGCGAGTCTTTATAATATCCTGGCCACCCTGGTGGTAAGATAACACCACTTGATGCTGTCAAATGTCCACCGCATGGTGCTGAAAGAAAAAAGCATGTATATTTATATCATACGTAGTATTTCTAATACAATATTATATATTCAATGAACTTATAAAAATTGAACTAAAAACATAGAAAAATATTTCATAAATAACACAACTAAATTTTCTATATTATTTTATGAGCAGTTAGTTTTCTTCAGAATCCTAAGTCCTGCAATGTATCTTATCATAGCTTATTACTCTATACATATCTTAATACACAGAGCATGGCACTTGATTCTGCCAGCTTTCCTTCTGTTGAAAAACATATTATTTCATTCAAAAATAATCTATCATAATTTTTTAGCTCTGGTATGATTCCACATTTATGTGTAAATATCAGAAAAATTGTTCCAAGTAATTTATAGTTAATAATTTTCATTGTATTGCGCCATCTAATACCTTTTAGAGTAATCATTCATTTCAGTAGAACTGATTGTTGTAAATATTCCATTGGACCACAGAACAGTTGAAGTTGGAGGGGACCTCTGGAAATCACCTAGCCCATCCCCTGCTCATTACAGTAGATTACATAGGACTATATCCAGTGAGGATCACGCCCTCCCTCCAAAGGCAGACACTCCATAGACTCTCTGGGCAAGCTGTTTCAATGTTCAGTCACTCTCACAGTGAAAGTTTTTTCTTATGTTTAAGCAGAATTTCTTGTATTTCAGTTTGTGTCCATTTCCTCTTGTCCTGTCACTTGGACACCACTGAGAAGAGTCTGGCTCCATCTTCTTTGCACTGTCCCATCAGGTATTTATACACATTGATAAGGTCCCTCCTGAGCCCTGAGCCTTTCCTTCTCCAGCCTAGACAACTCCAGATCTCTCAAACTCTTCTTGTATGACAGGTGCTCCAAGTCCTTAATCATCTTTGTCACCCTTCACTGGACTCACTGCAGTACGTCCACACCTCTCTTGTACTGATGATCCCAGGACTGCACACAGCACTCCCAACGTAGCCTCACCAATGCTGAATAGAGGGAAAGGACCTGTCATTTCCTTTCAGCCCAGTTCTCCAGCCTGTCAAGGTCCCTCTGAACAGCAGCACAAGTATATGGTGTATCAGCCACTCCTCCCAGTTTTACATCATCTGCAGACTTGCTCAGAGTGCACTCTGTCCCAGCATTCAGATCATTACTGAAGATTTTAAACAGTATTGGATCTGTTAGTGACCCCTGGAGTATACCACTGCGGATTAGCCTCCAGTTGGACTTTGTGCCACTGACTACAACCCTATGAGCCCAGCAGTTCAGTCAGCTGTCAGTCCACCTCACTGCTCACTCCTGTAGCCCATACTTCATCAGTTTGTCAATGAGAATCTTATACGATACAGTGGCAAACGCTCTAGTAAAACTGAAATAAAAAATATCCATTACTCTCCCCGCATTTATCAGGCCAGTCACCTCATCACTGAAGGCTATCAGGTTGGTCAGGCATGATTTCCCCTTCATAAATCCATGCTGACCGTTCCCAATCACCATCTTGTTTTTCATTGTTTGCAAATGGTTTCCAGGCATATTGCTATATCATTTTTCCCAGTGATCAAGGTGAGACTTGTAGTTCCTCAGATCCTCCTTCTTTCCTCTGTTGAAGACAGGAATTTGCTTTCTTCCTGTCATCAGAAACCTCCCCAGATTAAATTATTTTCCCAAGATAATTAAGAGTGGCCTCACAATGTCGTTGGCCTGCTTCCTCAGCACTGCTGGGTGCATTCCATCAGGCCCATTCCTGTATGCCAAATTTGTTTAAATGTTCTCTAACTTGATCCTCCTCTATAAAAGGGAAACAAGTACTGCAAAAGGGCTACAAAAGTAACAGGGCTAGACAGGGAGCATTTTTCAAAGTAGGATCAGAGGACTTTGGTGCAGGATTAAATAACAGCAGAAATGACTGAATAAATTTTGGGAAACATGAGTCCCTTAAAAAATTAAGCTGTCATAGCACAGGGCTTCGGGATGTTATATTTTACCAAAGACTATGGAGCAGTCTAAAACAGGAAGGCTTTCAAGGTCAGGTAAATTTATCTTAGTATCCTTTGTATTACCCTCAAGTAGTCAGTGGTATCATTATCAGCAAATTCCATATTGCAGTGCAGGAAATCTTGTCACTTTTCTTCTGTTTCTCTAAGTAGTGACAAGCAAACCTATTATGCCATATGGAAATGAATAGAATGTGAATTTGTGAGTAGTAAATTAATATTTCTAGTTTTGATTCAATATTTTTAACCAAAAAAAAAAAAAAAAAAAAAAAAAAAGAAGAACTCAGAGAGGTTATTTGATTTAATTCATGACTTGTACTTGTCTCTGGGAAGTTGTTCCAGATTTAAGAAAATAGGATAAAAAAGCAACCCACAAAACACAAAATATACACACTGAATTGTCTCTGGGGCAAAATGATTGGCGAGGAAAATGGCACTTACATTACATGTGTATAGTTAATGAAGAATGAAATGTATTCCATGGTGGGTTTTTTTAAAAATAAACTTTGTCATATTAAAACTAAGAACAACCATAAGATCCTCACCTGACTGTAAAACTTCACTTACTTTACATATTTCAGTTGTTGCTTATAGATATTGTTAAGTATACAAAGACACAGAGCAAAGCAACAACAAAAAACAACAGCTACTCAGAAATCTCAGACAACTAAAGCAAACTAAATTATCTCTAAACTGTCTAGCAAGGAAGTCCATACTGTTGTCCAAACCCAGAAATTCCTTCAATTATCAGTTAGAAATCCATATCAGAAAGGAACACATCCTGAATTTAACTTAAAAGAACTATACTTCATTTTGTACCAAAACAAATAATGGGCAAAATCTAAAAAAAAGATTCTAATAGTTCAATCCTTTCCTCATTAAAAAGTAGGTAAACATCCTGTAAGGTTCAAAGAAAGGAAAACTGAGCGGTACTTATGTATTTTCTTAAATATTTATTCCTGTATTTGTTTTGTCTATAATTTTTTTCTCAAAGTGCTCATCTTGGGTCCTTTAGCTATGTATTTGTGGAAATAAAATTACCTAAAGATTACACTGAATACTTTATCAATTGTGTATAGAGTTTCAAAATGAAAAAAAAAAACAAACATCTTTTGATGAAGAACCTGGCCCTACTGCCAGCTTTGGAGTGGTAGGCAAAAAAATCTGCTTCACTGTGTAACTCATTACATGGCTTAATTGGGATAAGAAATCCTGCTAGCACCTGCTAGGTTCACATACACTACTTCTAGCAGGCTGTTAACATGGTTTTTCCAGTATCTCTAAATTTTCTTAGGAATGCACAGTCTTATGAGAACTGAGTTCTCAAATTGCACAAATAACAAAAGCCATAAATAGGTATGATTTAAGTTAATGCAATGACATTAATTTCATAATAGAGGTGTGAGATTTACACCAGTTAGAAGGTTTGGATTAGTTTCTTCAAAAAGGTATAATTTAACCAAGTGTCTGACTATATACCTATTGTTTACTAAAATACATACAATTTTTTGAACACTGCTTTTAGCAGACACACTCTAGTTGTTTACTAAATATATTCATATGTCTTGCCTTAGAACCCATCACTATTAAGCTTCAAGGAATCAGCCTACTTTTTTTTTTCTTCTCACTGTATTTCATACTAAAGAGAGATGTAATCCTAAGTATAGCTCATCTTAGTCTGTTTATTCACTTAGGCAAGAACAAGAAAACAAATCTGGATTTTTTTAAAAATAATGAATATTAAACATAGCTTTGATTTTCACTATATTTCTTCAGGAAAAAATGTACTACATTTTAATATGTTACATACAGAAATTCAGGTATACTTTCGGTCTGAGAAAATTTTGAAACTTTAGAAACTTTAGAAATAGAAACTTTACTTCCCTGTTTTCTGTGGTAGATAGTTACATTTTTCAGTATGCTACAGCCAAAACTGTTATAACAGCTATAACTCTCAACCAAGTAATGATGGTGACAAGCAGAACTAGAAAAGAATAGCAACCAGATTTTTAGAATGCTAATTTATTCCAAGAATATAAAAGCAAGCCATCTTGTTTCTATTATTGTTCTCTCATTTGACTGGAACAGTGTTAAAATAAGACAAATGAATAACTTCAGCTAAAGCAGTCTTATTTATGTATGAAATGTAAAAAATAAGATAAATTTAAATAGTTTCATTATTCAAACTGTAGGTGCAAAGTAAAGATTGCGCTCTTACCTTCACAACGTGGGACAGTA
Organism: Aramus guarauna; assembly: GCA_013400195.1. Taxonomy (NCBI): domain Eukaryota; kingdom Metazoa; phylum Chordata; class Aves; order Gruiformes; family Aramidae; genus Aramus; species Aramus guarauna. The sequence goes on from VXBL01009962.1 coordinate 1,133,323, forward strand.
GAGCTCCATACTACATTTCCATCTTGCATAATACATGTTATGGATTCAGAACCTTGGGTCTTCACAAAGCCATCATCACAGTGAAAGGAAACAGAACTTCCCAGAAGGAATCTGTCTCCAAAACGCCTCCCATTTATAGGAATGCCCGGATCATGGCACTCATTCTGACCAAAGGCTGATAAAAACATCATCATCATCATCATCATCATCACCATCACCAGAATCATCATCACAACAGCAGCAGCAGTAATAACAAGAGCAATAATAATAACAACAGTAATAATAATAAAAACAGCAACAACCCCTCTAAACATCTTTTTTTTTCTGTTTTCTTTTGTTTTGCTGGAAGGGGAATAACCTTTGAAAAGTAATAGGAATACAATATAATTGAAAGTATAGAAAACAATAAAAAGTCAGCATTAAATCCAAAGACATTCACACAGATGCAACACAGTTCAAATTCTGAAGCTTTTAAGTTATTTGTGGCGCAGATATACAAGAACACTTTGCTTAAATTTCCCTCTGGACAAAATCCAGCTGTTTGCCTCTAACATGAGAAGTGTGGCAACTCAGGGTGGAATGCGCGGGGACCCACACCTCCATGTCCACGTGTGAGCTCATGGGGGGGTATGTTCTCACCAGTATGTGGATCAGTGAGTTGCAAAGAGCAGCAGTCTGCGTGCACGTAAAGCTAGGGGACCTCTATGTCATTCAGGAGGTGTATGCAAGTAAGGGAACCCACTCCAAGGAAAAGGGCTGAGTGCTTGTAACTCATACGTCCTGTGAGGGGAAGGTATGTGCGTAAATCTTGGCAGAGCGCGATGAGGATGTATTAGAGTGGAAAGGTATTTACAAATTTACATGTGTTAAGATAAACCAGGCAGCACCGGGAGGCACCAAGTGTGGTCATGACACCAAGCCTGTCAGAGTTCAAGGAGTGTCTGAACAATGATAGTTTACTTTTAGGTAGTCTACAAGGAGCAGGGAGTTGCACTCGATGATCCTTATGGGTCTCTTCCAACTCGAGATATTCTATGATTCTGTGATTCTATGATTCTAAGATTTTGTAAGTGTCTAACATTGTGGTTTATCTGTTGAATTGCTGATATTGATCCTGAATCTATGGCTCACTGATTGCCAGTTATGTTTGATCAATAAATCAAAAACTACTTTGATGATGAGTGGAGGACTTCTCTCTGCACCACACAGGAGGTCCAGAAGTACTAGCACTTTGGCTGAACTCATACTAAGCATTTCCTATGAACGTGAAGGATTCATAAATTAGGGACACTCTTATTTGTCATCTCAGTTTCCCACTATGGAGAAATACGTGCTGTTAGATAATTCTAGCACATAAGCCATGCATCAAGCTCAGTGGTAAGACCTACTCTAATAAGAAAAGTGTGGTGGAAAGTTCTTTTGCATAATACCCAGATGATCAGGACTTCCAGGGAGTTTGATCCATGAGTATTATATTCCTGACTGCGTAATTCTCCAGCTTCAAATAGAAATAGTAAAGATTGTCCTTATTACGGTCTATCTTTACTTTGGTAGAATAGCATATGGAAAAAGGGATCTTAATAATCTCAGACAGAAGTAGACCTAGAGTTCAGGCCTCAAATTTTCTGGTAAATCCTTTAATCTCTATAGTCTTAGTTAAGGTGAATATCTCCCTTTTCTCTTCCTGCCTCTTTTCAAAGGACAACAGTTATCCCTTTCTCTGAAAGCAAAGCAATCATTTAGTCATCTAAAATGTAAAAAGGGATGCAATCCATGAATTCTAGTTTTATGTGGGGTATCTTTCCAAATAATGCAAGGAAACACCTTGGTCCTGAACGAACACTGTTATGTGATTATCTTAATTTATAGGAGCAAAGCAAGATGTGACAAATATGACTTTATTGTCAATTAAATTCTATAACCTTAGAAGATAATTTCTTTAACTAAAAAGATTATCTTCATATAAGTAATGTCTTTGAATGACTAATAAAACTTCTAGGACAGTTATCAGGCTATGGCAAATGTAACAATGTTTTCTACATGGTGACGATGTTACTAGGGTTTTTAATTGAGAGTACAGTTGAGGAAGATCCTTTCATATATGCAAAACAACAGATGGCTATCTGTAGCCAGATATTTTCTAGCCTGGTTTCCCAAATGGGAAAAATTTTTGCTTTCCATAGCCCTCAATATGTGTGTGACTGCTAGGTCCACATTTAACAACTTTTGAACTTGTTGACCAGTTGCAACTAAATTTTGCAATTTGAGAATTGCATTCCGGGAGCTATTTATTTGCAATGATATTCTAGATGCTTTTTATACTTCTGTGCTTTTCACATGAACATCTTTATATTTGGGATCTAAGCTTAACACCTTTGTGAACTTACTCCTGCTAGTTCCATTGAGAAGTATATTAAATCACTTGCAGTGGATGCTTTGATCTGAATGATCTGTGTGAACCAAAAAGGCCCTTAAATAATGAAGAGAATTCCTCAGCACTATCACAATTAAAATAAATACATCAAAAAGATTCAGGTAAGCTAATGAATATCAGTAAGACAGCTGAAAGCAGTGCAAATATACAAGCATTACAACTTACTTCTGCATTATAAATAAAAACATGTTCTATTTTTCATTATTATGATGAAAGTTAGCTTGATTTTAAGACTAGACGTAAAATAAAAGCAGAGGTTCTTACTTGTGTAAGTGATATTAAATCCTCTTCCAGTGGTAGAGTGATCCGACTGAAATTCAAGTCTGACTATGTGCCCACTGCTAGCCAACTGAGAAGGGACCTCATTGCCAGAAAAAGTGCCAAGAGGTGGTAAATCTGAAATCCCATCATCTTTCACTGTAAGGTAGTCAAACTGAGGTTCTACATCAAAGTCATTGAAAATCAGGTGGATTCTGCTTCCTGGCTCTGAGATAATTAACCAAACACAATTCATATTGTTCCCATACTCTTCAGGATAATTTGGAGAAAGAATAATTCCAGATGGTGTGGTGAAGTTGAAGAAACATGAGACTAAAGAAAACAACAACAGATACTCAAAATACTATCCATAAACATTATAAATGCTTATTTTCATATTTTCTATTCTTGTGCAAAAGGATGCTTTTGAAGGCTGGATGTCAAAACTACTACATGTGCAACCTGTAAATGTTTTAGACTGTCAGAACTTTTCTCCCATATAACACGGCAGCCTTTCATGGTTTTATTTCCCCAAGTGAGGCTAAGTGACTGTACTGGGGCCTGCAAGAGATTATTAGAAGCGTGCAGATAATGCCAAAGAAAGCAAAAGTAATGCCTGATATGACAGAATTTGGAAAAATTGGCAGGTTTGTTCTGAAATGAAAATGAAACATCCAAATTTAAATGTGATTATTTTTTTTTCCTGAAAGGTATATGCCCAAAAATGTATTTAACAATCAAAAAAATCAAGCACAAGGGTCAGTGTTGTCTGTAGTACACAAAATTCATGCTGATGCAAATAATAGTAGCAATTTAGATGTGTCCTGATCAAGAATTCTTTAAATTATATTGTGCAAACTTATTTTACCCCTAGTTTCCCTTTGATAGCACAGGGCAATTAAACAAAAATGATTCATAGCTCTCCTCCTTTTTCACTTCTTTGGGCTAATTTTCATCAAGAAAATTCCTAACTGATTTCAGAGTCATGAGCTTGTGGCTGGTACTTTAGTGAGTACAGCATGTGCAGAAAGAGCAAGGTTCACTGCATATTAATTAAAACAAAGAATAATCATTAATCAGCTCTTCAAATGTGTCAAACTGAATTCAGTATTTGTAAATAGATGTCATAAGTTTAAGTCCCATTATCTTTCATATGGCATGTGCACATCAAACAGTGGAGCGCAGTAAAATATTCCACACTATTGCCAATGCAATACAGCACCATGAAGAAACACAACTTCTGTCTTCAGAGGGAATTGCAGCTGTACTGTCTCCATGCTCAGGCCTTAGGTGCTTAGACACATTTCAGCATTGCATGGCCATATAGAGACTTCTTCCAGTCCAGAGCAAGTTGCTCAGCGTGGTAAGTCCTGTACCAACACAGCTGCAAAATACATATATGTCCAGGGAGAACTGGACACCTCACTAACATTGCTTTGAAAATCCAGTACTGAATTAAAAGACTTTTTACAGGAAAAGGTAGTGTGATCTGGAGAACTGAAGTGCCTACTGTACCTGTGTACTAGAAAGATTTACTCTGTTTTACCACACAAGAAGAAGTAAAAAGTAAAAAAAAATAAAAAAAATTCCTCTCTAAATCCACCTAAAAGCTTACCTACAAACATATTTTATCTTTTAAAACAAAATTCAAAAGTAATGATCTTACTTACCCTTTTTATGTGTTAGATTTCCTTATATTTCTTATATTCATTTCTATGCTTTATTAGGATATCAGAAAAAGACACCCAGTTTTTTCTTACATGGATCTGCAGACTGCTTTGCACTGTGAGAATCAATGTGTATGTGCCAAAGAGTCCTTTTGAACACTTATACGGTATTAGGATTCGCTCATTTAGATTCTAATTCAACACGCATTTACATTAGAAGTGTTAAATGGTTCAATTAAATATAAAACAAGGGGAAAGAACATTCTAAAAGAGTCCTACGTGATGGTCCCCATAAATGAGCTACTATTGAGCCAACTAAAAAAACCATGTGACTGAAAAAGTCTTCAAGGTCTTTTGAAATGTTTTCCTTCTGGCTAGTCAAAAATGCTAAGAAAAGCAAGTGGCCAAGGTGAGAAAAATAATACAGACTAATAATAATAATAATTCTTACAAACACAGCTGGGTTTGTTGCCAGACCACTGGTTGTTTTGTTGACACGTAATCGTTCTCTCTCCCACCAGTTCAAAAGCTGCTTGACATTCAAAAGTAAGTGTGTCTCCATGCAGAAAACTGCTGCCAGTCCTTTTTCCGTATGATGGAATTCCAGGGTCCCCACAACCTCCTTTCTCAATTTCTGAACATGAAAAAAATCAAACATAATAATAAGGAAAATATATTTGCAAGCAAATTATATGTCAGTATCAGAAGTGCATTCAAAATATTTGGCATTCTGCCTTAAGCTAATATTTACAGCTGAAAGCGAACTAGAGGTAAATGCTGTAAAACCACCTCTAAGATGACTTAGAATCTAAAGTCTTTGCAGGTAATAGCTTCCATAACTGCATTGCTGAAGGTAACAAAATACTCATGTTTAACTGCATGGCTGCACTGAATTACAGCACATTTGAAGGTAAAATTACAAAGCCATTCTAACCATGGAGACATGCTATGTGTAGATCCTATTTCTGGTAACGAAGTGCTAGTAAGAAAAAATCTATTTTAACTCTCACATCTGCAATTCCATTTATAAGGCTCTTAGCACTATGATTAAAAGTATATAAATAACTGATTTGTCAATGAATTTCATTTTAAGCACTAAAATATAATAAAAACAAACCTGAGGAATTATATCTTAATCTCATACTTCTAAATTAGAGCTACATTTTTGCCAGCTACACTGAAAAGAGATTAACACTTTGGATTATACTTCCTAGATATTGCCTAGAGATCTGGTATTTAAATTATTTAATTTGTAGATATTGAATGTACACATACAAAATAAGAAAAAAAAAGTTTTATGAAATTTATGAATAACAAAAATATTAGGAAAGGAAATGTAATTATTAATTGCCTGTGATAGAAATGCTGAATTATCTTACAAATTACTATATACTTCTCTGTCCATCAAAAATGAAGGTTCCATTTCTTTGCCATTGAATTTAAAGCAATTTTTCTATTAATTCTCATTTGAGCAGCAAAAATAAAACAACACCCTTCTGGTTCTATAAACTGTGTTGCTACCTCTGTAGTAAAATGATGTAAATATCATTCAAATTAAATTAGTGATAAAATTAATGTTGTTTAAATATTTCCCTGTTCAATCCAAGGTATGAAATCTGAAACATTCAGGAAAACAAGAAAATTCAACTCACTGAATAGTATCAAATATTAATATAATTTAACACCATTGAAAATGTCTTCTATGAAATATTGTTAAGTCTACTAATGTTAAATCCTGGTAGAAGGGTATATCTTGACATGGTAACTCCAAGAGAAATTTTAAGATGCAGGATGGCATCATTATGATATGTGAAGTCAATGCACGATGTTTATACCCTTACAGCAGTTGTGAACAGATTGTTGAGAAGCATGTTCAGAAAGGTATGCCACGTATTTTGCAAAAGTACAGGTTATTCATTAGGATAAAAAGAGGTATACTTTTTTTTCTCAGTAATCTTAAAACCAGACTTTGAAGAGAAAATTAGGAGTAACTATTCCGTATATGAATTCACAGCAGATCCAAAGTCAGTTGTTTTATTAAAATAATTTGTCTTACCAGAAAGCTAGAATGTATCAAATGATTGAAAACATCTTCCAAGGAGTCCAGTAGACAAATATAATAAAATACCAGTAGAGTAATACCATAAAAAATATTTATAAATAAGGATTAAAATTATATTTATCTACAAATGCTTTAATGTAGTTTCACCTGCCTGCTCCTACTGAGAGATTGATTCCTACTGCCACAGCGGAGCACCAGAAACCTGCGTATTCCCAGATATTCACAGCTCCACATCCTACATGAAAATATGGGGAGCTACAGAAAATCAGAATCCACATTTTAATCACATTTTAAGAGTTCATCTCCTCCGCTGATAGCAGAGCTATATCTAATCCAGCATATAAGAATGATCATGTGATATAAACACTCTTTTCCAAAAACCTGTTGTGCCTCAAAGATCAGGGCAATACTGTCTCAGGCAGGAGTGTCAGGAGGCAAACTGTCTGCAAGGTTTTGCAAAGGCATTGCTGAAGATTTGTGCCATAAAAGAAAGCAACGTATTTCTTTCCATGGTCTACAGAGGAAGTATCAAAATATCTTTCATTAATGAATTTACTGAAATAGAAGACAGACCAGGGTGTTTTCTAATTCTCAGGAGATACACCAAGCCCTAGTAAAGGGTTATGGATCAGTGAACCAAAACTTTTAACAGAAGTTACCATGAATTAAGCTTTCTGGCAGGTTGAAAAATCCATTTTTGTAGGAAACTAGTACCGTATATGTCTTTAGTCAGAACCAAGCTCTTACTGAGGATGGTAAGAATGCAGAATAAACTTTAGACACTAAGAGAATGTGCTTCTTAATATATCACCCTTCATCCAAGAATGTCCAGTTTTACTTGTTGTGGAGATATAATTTGATTTTTAAATATCTGATTTGCAAGCACAAACAAGCAGTTAAAAATACAAAAGCTAACTTGAGGTCAAACATTTTTTTAAATACTTTTATTCTTTGGAAAAATAAAGGTTTAATAATTTCTGTGTCATAAAAATAGTGGTTAAGATGACAAAACTTCCCTTCCCCATAAAAAGATACAAACTTCTGGTAGAAGTTTCAGTTAAAATGTCTGAATTTTCAAAATTTTTTATTAAAGTATTGCAAAATATAAATCCATGCAAAAATTCTGCCAGCAACAGAACACAATAGCAAATATTCACTTTCTTAGTGTTCAGGAAATCATAAGGGAGTGACAGAACAGAGAAGATTAAGTCAGATGCAAGACTGTCTGCACATTTCTGTTTAGTAAAGAGCTAGCTTTCTGTCACATATATTAATGACAGAGCAAAACTTAGGCAAGAGAAGGCCAAATTCAGGCTTTTGTATTTATACATGAAGAATACTATTTGTTCATATCTAGAACTAGAGTAGTACAGGGATTTAATGATTCCTAATATTTTTCTGTCCTCTGGGATTTAACACAGCTTTTTCTTTTACTGTGTCTTCTGGTACCTGTCCGACTTCCACTGATTTGATCAGAGAACAATTTTTTAAACATCTAAATTCAGTTGAGGTGCATTGTGCATATTACTTCAACACATGCACCAATTATTCTGCTTCATAAATTGTAAAGAGGCTATATATCTGTTTGCTAAAAAGAGAACATTCTTCTGACCAAGTTAGTTGGAACTATACTAAGCTCTTAGAGAAAACCTGTGGGACAGAAAAGGTTTTTAAAATGACAAATATGAAAATAAAAGCTATGCTAACCTATTTAAAGTGTGGCAATAAAAACCCTATTCCTTTAGGATTATTCTGTGCACTCAATCCATGTTGAACTTCTTTTGATCTCAGTCCTTAGAGCTGTGTGAACATCGTGAAGTTTGCAAATAAGCTCTCAAGCTCAAATTTAAACATCAGCTTCCTCTGGTTACCAAAATATTAACATTGATCTTATTCAATTGTTTCTGGCTTTCATGTACTCGCTTTCAGTAGCCTGGGGAAAGAGACTTTTCATCTTGTTTGTAAACTAGAAATATTTACTCAGTTTCAGGGAATATTCTCTCTTTAATGTTGGGAGAATGACAAGATTAGATTTCTGACGAGATGATCATATCCCTCTGAATTTAATCAAAGACTTTTTTGTTGCTGTGTTTTCTTTCAAAGGAAGAAATATGACAATTCTAAAGTGATATTAAGCATCTAAATAAGTATTATGACTACTACTTGAAAGGTTTCACATTGCAATTTAAGTCTTTTTGATGAATAGTTTTGCATTATGTTGATCCAGGTATTTGAAATATATAATAAAATACTTCATAGTTTATAACATTAGGCAGTCTTGAATTTATTAGTTATGGTAGTAATTTTCCTTTTTTTTCCTTGTTACTAGATTACAAATACATAGGTATAATGAAATTATTAATGCCACTATGTTTTCATTCACACTACCCAATATTCTAGCTTAGATGATTAGTGAATCATCATCAAACCACTAAATCTGCAGCTAGGTACAATTTTTATCAGTAAATTATTAATAATACCATTACACTTTAAAAATTCAGATATATAAACACAATTTCAATTAAATAAGTGTTTTAAATACATACACAACAATCCATTATTTCAAAGAAGAGATATATAAATAAACTTCAGGAGTTCATGGTCTATAAGAAAGTTGAGGTCAATACCTCTAAAACCTAACATCATGAATTTGACAGCATTTCACAATTATCATCTTAGCTATAGTCAAGATAGATTAAGGGAAGCTGGGAGCTGACACAGGTATACATTTACACACACACAAAAAAGAGATAGTTTGGAAGTTTATTTCCACGTCAGATAGGATTTTTCCAGTTTAACATCTATACTCTTATATGACAGTTCACAGAAAATCATGTTTTAAATACAAGAAAATACCAGACACAGTGGAACCTAACACATAACACTTTCTTAAATTTAAGAGAGACAGAAGAAATACTGTTAGATAGAACAAACTGTGATATGATAAATGCTGTGTTCTAATTATTGTATACCACAAATCTTTAAGCTCATCTTCTCACTGATATAAAAAATAAAACCTGTTTCGACCAGCAGCACATTATGACTCGATATCTTCCATCTCACTATTAAAATTTCACTGCCAGACAATATAATTAAAATCCTGCTTAATGAAAGGGAAGTAACATGTATGAAAGGGAAGTAACAAAGTCTGCAACTGTAATGTGACATATAAAGCAAGTATCTCTGTTAAGTCCATCGTTCTTGTTAGGTGGATGAGTTATAAATGGACAAATTACAAATGGGCTAAACAGCCATTACTTCTATCTATACACTTGTTCTTCCCTGTCTTCAGGCCATTGTGGCTTCAATGCCACGATTAAATTATACAGCAAATACTTAAAACTGTAACTACTTCTTCAATGGCAGGAACAGAAAGCCTGGCTCTCTAGGGCTTCGGCATAGGAAAAATAGAAAGCAGAATCAGCAATGGTTTTACCACTTCTCAACAGATTTATAGATTACAGTTGTAAAAGATTTGCACAAGAAATGTAAGATAGAGGAGAGAATTAAACTGAGTATCCAAAAATAATACTGTATTCCTCTGAAGTATGCTTTTCCTTGCTTCACTGGAAACCATGGTGGTCTGTAAAAATTAACCAGCTGCAAAATTACACATGAACATTCAGTACTCAATGGCAATAGTTTCAGTTTAGGATAAAGAGCCAGACATTATCGAAGGTCCCTTCTGTTCCATAGGGAATACTGTTTTAAAAATAGGCAAAGAGTTGGCAGTACAAATAACTAAGGAAGGACAATATGCTACTGTTTTCATAAGTAAATAGTTCAGCCTTCTTTGAAATGCATGTGTAATACTGTTTTCTAATTTCATTAACATGTTTAAAAACTACGGGAATTTAAAAACACAAATGGAGAAACCCTTATATAAAGAGAAATCTTTATACAAAGTGAAGGGACAAAGAGATATGCTCAGGATTGCAGAAGAGGACATAAGGAAAAGAATAAAATTATATGTATATGATTCCTGCAAAGGAACATGGGAACAACTACTGAAAGTGAAAATGATAAATCAAAACTAATAGAAAAAAAATATTTCAGATAGCACATAATTGGACTGTAAAAGTGGTTATTAAAGCTAAAATGAGGTTGGCCTAAAGCTAAAAACAGGGTGGCCTTACATGATAATTTTATAGATGATCACAATTTTATCATTATTCCAGTAAATTTCTTCAAAGAATTTTTACAGTACAATTTATTATCTGTCTCCAACTATAAAAAGAGAAGGCCTCCTTCACAGGTCATATAGTTCCCAACAGCATTCTAAGAGATGTCTCACAATTTCTCTTAAATTTTTTGTCCTTGCTGTTATAAAAAAGTCCACAGATCATATCCAGTAGATTAATTTTTGTTGCTTCTACTTTACTGCATTCTCTACCAATATTAAAAAACAAACATGACCTTAGAATCAGATAGATGGAAAACTAACATGAAAATTTTTTATGTGAAGTTCATTTAAGCTAACAGTTTACCATCATAGCATATGGATGGCTTGTTGGTAATAATAACATATCAAATTGTGTTATATCATATAATATTCATTTCAAGAATTTTTATAAAACAATTCAAGAAGAAAAAAAATCAATCTTTTTCAAGAAATATGTTCCTTAATTGTAAGATTTACCCTGGAATTAAATATTCCATTACAGAATGCAGAAAAATAAAATTTTGGTTTGTTTATAATCAATATTACATGTCCAGGAATAGGTGCAGACCAAATCTGAACAGAGATGAGGAAGAATCTTTCTGTTACTTGTTGCAGAAAAGTTTATGATAACAACTAACTAATAGAATAGCAGATGAAATTCATTATCAATAATTGTAGAAAAATAAATCTGGAAAAAAATTATTATGAGCTTGCAGACACAATGATAGGTTCTGAATTGACAATTACCACTCAGGAACAAGAACTCTTGCATACTAAATATAATTCCATGAAACTGTAAGCTATTGAAAATGTTAGGAATTGTTAGGAAAGGAACAGTGAACAAAACAGAAAACACTATTTTGACATTACACAAAAACCTATTTCATTTGTGTGTTGAATATTGTACGTAGTTCTGCTCCTCCATATTAAAAAGGATACATTAGAACTAGGGAAGCAAAACAAAAGATCAAAGTTACTGTTTCTGAGGACCAATTAAACAGATTGGAAATCTTTTTTTTTGTTAGGTGAAATATATGTATTCAAAAAGTAATTAGACAAATACATGGAAGAAAATCTTACTGAGAGATAAAGGTGAAGTGCTTGAGCCATGTATCACTGGAAAGAGGGAAAGTACACTCAGATTATCTCTGTTTCTTGATTTATCATTATACTTCATCATTTTTTTCTTAAACGTTCATTATTATCTAGTATCAACATGCTATGGTCTTTCGATCTCACTGTAAAATTTTATTTTAATGTTTTGTGATAAGGAACATCATATTGTTCAAATTGCAGAGTTTATATTTCTTTACTAACCGAAAGAGTACAGTCTGTCTATACAAAAGGCTGAGCACTGCCCTGGACAAAAATTAGCCCAAAGATATCCTGGAATGCAAATTAGTATGTTATGGTGGAAAACAGGAAGCACAGTAAAAAGCAAGTGCAGCTGCCTCAGAAATGATCAGAATAACATCAGGATGAATTTTGTGAAAAGGTGAACCATGGAATGAGGCAAAATACAATAAAAGAATTTGTAGAAAGTTATTAAGTGTAAGAGAAAGAAAAATATCTAGCAGGAAAGAAGAATAAGGAACACCTTCTTCACTTTTCCAGGAAAAAAATAAAAATAAAATCATAGCTAAGTAACAAAAGTTTAAGTAAAATTAAGTAAAGGGCAGGAAGAGAACAGGTTAATGACTATTTAGAAGATTTTGACTCATTCAAGGGAACAGGACCTAGTTAAATTCACATTAAAATACTTAAACTGAAGCAGTTTATGAACTATTAGTAATTATCTTCAAGAACTTATGGAGGACAAGGGAGGACCCAGCTGACTAGACAAGGTCACATGTAATAGCTATCTCAAAAACTGGAGAAAAGAGGACCCAAGGAATTCTACAAATGCATGTATATATAATTTGCCCCCTTCAAACTGGGGAAATAATATGCTTTATCTTTCTTTACAACAGAATATCCTTGAACATCTTTACCTAAAATTATCTTAAGTCCTGGAAAGGAAGACATGGTAGTCTTCTAGAAAACAATCAATGTGCTACAAATACTTTAAAAGTGCAAGAAAATTGACCTGTGCAGTTATAATATTGTAAAGCCACCACTGATCCTAAGCAAAGTAATGGAACAGCCAACACAGGCGTCTATTTTTAAAGCATTAAAATTGAAAATATAATTAACACCAGTTAACATGGTTTTATGGAAAACTGGTCATGTCATACAAACAATACGATTTTTAGATTATAAACTGTATTGACACAATATATTTGGACTTCTTTCAACCATTTAAATTAGCAACATGACATACCAGTTAAGAATTGACATCATAGAAAATCAATTTAGCTCATATTAAATGGATTAAAATGAAATAATAACAGTATCTCAAAGCATAAATGTGAATAAAGAATTATTCTCATTAGGCAATAGAACTGCTTCAACTAGCTGAGTATATACTTTTTTTAGCCCAATCCTAAAAATTTGTTATACAAAAAATATTACAAAAAATGGTTAATTGATAGTGACTATAGTATTTTCAAGATGCTGTAGCCCTGTGACATATATTGTGGGTGGACATGTCTTCTTGTGCATATGTCCCCACATAAACACTGCTTTTTCTCATACTCTTCAAAGGAAAAAGCAAACATCACAACTTAAAATCTCTGGCAGATGAGAGTTTTGTAAAATAGAATCAATGGTAGATGGGAGAACCTTATTTTCCCTGAGCATCCACTTCTGTAGCTTACAATGGGTGTTCCTCCTCTTTAAAGATCAGGAGAGGAGTCCAGCTTCACCAAACAAAATGGAAGATTAAAAGGGATGTCATACATAGGATGTGTTGGAGATTCAAGATTGCTATGCTTCTTATGCAGGCTATACAAGAAGTCAGTGCTCAAATGAAAAATGTTAGCTTGGAAGCTATCCATGGATATGAAGAAAGACAGAGAAAGTATTTGGTAGTATTTGAAATAGGAAAAGTGACTACACTGCAACTGAACCTACTAATAGTGCAGTGTGGACTTCTGAATAACTTGATTTTATTTCATTTCAATGAAGAAGCAAGAAGGAGGAAGTGTTGCTCTAAAAGCATTCTTCTGAAGGGGAAAAGAAAGAAAAAAAAAAAAAAAAAAACAACAACATCTTTAGGCACTACGGTGCTATATTCTATCCTTGCAGGACAAATCCTGCCCTCCAGGGTTGCACTCGGTTCAGCAACTTTTAGCGTGTTTTGAGGATGCACAATTTCCACTGAGAGCTCTAAGAAAAAATTTCTCTCTTTGATTAACTTTGAGACTTTATTGCAAGTGCCTCCCTTCCATCTACAAAGAGTTTCCTGTTATTCTTATCTGTATCTTGTACCATTACTTTTTTTTTTTTTTGCCGTGCCTCCTTCCTTCTTTGCTCCTGTCCTCTCATCCACCTGTGAGTCCTGGGCCATGCGCAAGGAAGACACACTTTCCTTCTCTTTCCAAAGATGTCGACCTGACCGAGACTTAGCAGCAAGGAAAAGGCAAACAAGACTTTTTTCTCCCTAATATAACACACTTCCTGAGTAATAGCACTTAACATAAAACTACTTTGCAGACAAATAAAAGAACCCTCACAACTTAGAATTCACTCTGTAAAAATATTCCATATTTATTTTATTCCATTTATTTATTTTTCCATGCACACTGGAAAATACTACGATCTTACATGATGTATGTCCACAACAGTAGAACTGTTATGTCTCACTTGTTCTGTCCTGACATTTAGACCACTTACAGCATCAGTTTTGTAGTTTCCAACTTATTATAATCATTATTGAAAATCAGAATATAATTTTAAATGCTACAGTGAAATAGAATCTAAAGGCTAGATCTCAAAGAACACTTATTCTGACAGCTACCTTCAAGTGTGTAAATCTGCCATGCAACACAAGTCTTGAGTTCTTCAGAAAGTTGTGTAATTTCTACATACATTTACAATTTGATGAAATGCATTTATAGAGAAATGGTAGGCTGACTACTACTAACTTCCAGTTTGGAAAGAAAAGTTCTAAATGTGTGCTGGGGTCATGGCCATCCTGCTTTTCTGATGACATTTCATCCTGAATAGAGATGATGTGTTGCTTTGAATAATACAATTTTGTGCAGCTTTAGTTAAAGTGATCTATTCCAATCAAATTTAAAAAAAAATAAAAAATGAAGAGAATCTTTCTATGGCTTCTAATGTGAAGCTCATAGTCCTTTGCAGGGGGTGGGATGTGACAGGAAAAGATTTATTATAAAACATGAGTGAAAGGCAATGGGTTTAATTCATTGTAACTTCCTGATATCTTGGACTTACATTGGGGGAGAAGCCGAAAAAGATTATAGCATTTTGTTTTTTTCAAATAGTGCAAGTAAGGGGGGAAAAAATGTAACTGTATATTTATGTTGTTCCTGTCAGGTTACATGTTCTGGTGAAAGCACACCAATACTTCATCCAAATGTCTACACTATAGAGAAGCAAACAAAGTCTATTTTATATAATTGCAGTCTTGGCAGAGGACAAAAGAATACTGTGGTGGGTTCACCCTGGCTGGAGGCCAGGTGCCCACCAGAGCCACTCTATCACTCCCCTCCTTCACTAGACAGGGGAGAAAAGGTATAACAAAAGGCTTGTGGGTTGAGATAAGGACAGGGAGAGATCACTCACTAATTATCATCACAGGCAAAACAGACTCAACTTAGAGAGAGGAAATTCATCTAATTTATTCCCAAACAGAACAGAGTAGAGGAACGAGAAACAAAATCAAATCTTAAAACACCTCCGCCCACCCCTCCCATCTTCCCGGACTCAACTTCACTCCTGGCTTCACCCTCCTCCCCACTCAGCAGCACAGGGGGATGGGGAATGGGGATTATGGTCAGTTCATCAAATGTTGTTTCTGCCACTTCTTCATCCTCAGGGGGAGGACTCCTCTCATTATTCCCCTGCTGCAACATGGACTCCCTCTCACAGGAGACAGTCCTTCACAAACTTCTCCAGTGTGAGTCCTTCCCACTGGCTACAGTTCATGAACTGCTCCAGCATGGGTCTCTCCCACAGAGTGCAGACCTTCAGGATCAGACTGCTCCAGTATGGATCCCCCACAGGGTCACAAGTCCTGCCAGCACACCTGCTCCAGGGTGGGCTTCTCTCTCCATGGCTCCACAGGTCCTGCCAGGAGCTTGCTCCAGTGCAGGTTTCCCACGGGGTCAGAGACTCCTTCACGTGTCTCCACCTGCTCTGGCGTGGGGTACTCCACAGGCTGCAGGTGGAATCTCTACACCCCCTCATCCTTCCTCCATGGGCTGCAGGGTGACAGCCTGCCTCACCATGGTCTTCACCACAGGTTGCAGGGGGACCTCTGCTCCGGCACCTGGAGCACCTCCTCCCCCTCCTTCTGCACTGACCTTGGTGTCTGCAGAGTTTTCTTACATCTTCTCACTCCTCTCTCTGGCTGCAAAAGCTCCCCGTAGATTGTTTTTTCCCTTCTTAAATATATTTATCACAGAGGCACTGACTGGCTTGGCCTTGACCAGCGGTGGGTCCATCTTGGATCCGGCTGGCATTGGCCCTATCAGACACAGGGGAGGCTTCTAGCAGCTTCTCACAGAAGCCACCCCTGTAGCCCCCTCCACTACCAAAACCTTGCCATGCAAACCCAATACAAATACCAACAAATATGTTGCGTCCACTTTTCTTGAGCACATTTAGAGAATGAATGGAAAGTTAAAAAAATGTTGAATGTTTTATTTGACATCCAGTTCTTGCTAAAATCCTTTAATATTCCTCCTCTTTTCTCTACATGCTACTGTGAGCAAAATAGCACAAGATGATCCTATGGCAGTGGTTCCAAGCAATGGATTAGATTTTGAAGCAAACTCAACTATTTATGATAATATTTGGAATCAGGAGTTGAACAAAGTTCAGTTGCAAGCTGAATAAGCTTGAGAAATGCTACTCAACAAAACTCAGTAATCTTTTCTACAGAATGCAAGTGCACACATACTAATGCCACTCCCTGGCATCTAAACAAACTCAAATATACCCACTATCTGAGGGAAATTATCCTAGTTTTTTTCTCTCAAAACAGAAGAAAACCACATCCACAGGCATACCTCAAAACATAGAGTGGAACCAGTTTACAACTATATTTACAAGGAGTCATGTACATCATTTATTTTATATATTTTAACTGATAGTGCTAGAATAGCTGCAAAATGTTACTGGCTTTATTGTGTGTTCTAACTGTAAGGATTTTGTTTTAAAGTAAATAGTACTCTTTCTAAAAGTTCCTTTAGCACAAAGTCATTCTCTGGACACTGAAAGGTGTTCTGGTTTTGGCTGAGATAGAGTTAATTTTCTTCATAGGAGCTAGTATGGGACTACATTTTGGATTTGTGCTGAAAACACTGTTGATAATACAGAGATGTTCTCCTTATTGCTGAGCAGTGCTTACACAGTGTCAAAGCCTTTTCTGCTTCTCACACCACTCCATCAGCAAGTAGGCTGGGGGTGCACCAGGAGTTGGGAGGGGCACAGCTGTGACAGCTGGCCCCAACTCACCAAAAGGATACTCCATACCATCACACTCAGCATATGAAGCTGGGTAAAGCAGAAAGAAGGAAGGAAGGGGGGACATCCAGAGTGACGACATTTTTCTTCCCAAGTAACCGTTACACGTGATGGTGCCCTGCTTTCCTGGAGATGACTGAACACCTGCCTGCTGCTGGGAAGTGGTGAATGAATGCTTTATTTTTCCTTGCTTGCATGTGTGGCTTTTGCTTTACTTATTAAAATGTCTTTATCTCAACCCATGAGTTTTCCCGCTCTTACTCTTCTGATTCTCTCCTCCATCCCACCGGGAAAGTGAGTGAGCAATCAGCTGTGTGGTGCTTAGTTGCTGGCTGGAGTTAAACCATGACAAAAGGAAAAATAAAGATCCTTTGAAAACACTATACTAATACCAAGTCTACAAGTGAATTGTAAAGAAACTGCTCTTTTAACATTGTTCTATGAAAGGTATGTTATTTCCTACTCAGGAAAGGATTGGCCATGCCTATGCTGGCCTGGAAAGGTCAGAGAAGAGGGGAAGGTAAAAGGGAGTAGAAGATTGGTCTGTAATTAACGCCAAATTTATTTAAAATGCCATAAAATACATTTTTAAAGCTACAATATCATATTACAGACCAAATCTGTGGGCAATGAAGGTCATTTGTACTGTTGTCCAAATTTAATCTCTTTCTGAAAATATGCTATGTTATTTACTGCATTAATATGATGTTTTTCACCTACGGTCAGCACATATTATATGGCTTCATATGCACAAATACCCCATTTAATGTAGTTCATTACTCTTTGCACTTAGAAATCTTCACTGTACAATGTTCTATGAGCTATGTTCAGAAAACACCAATACTGCACATTTTAGGAGATCCATTTTCACGTAAATGTCATTAATTCTTCATGATTAAAATAAAATTGAGTAGTACTGTACACTCAGAAGTGTTTAGGTGCAAAACAGCATGCAAAAATGCACAATACTAAATTAGGTATCATTATAGCTTTTTGTTAACCTAATTCAGCAATTCCCACATTTAATATAGAGTCTGAATGGATCTTATTTTTATATACTAGCATATATACAACAAATACATTAAGTGAATAAAGCCTAAAAATTGTTCTTGACAATGTTCTGGAGTATGAACAATTCTTTTTCTCAAATTTCATAGCAATGTACAGGTAAATTATTATTTCATCTTGAATAATAACCTGCTTTAATTTATATTCCTAATAAAACAAGAGAGCAATGTAAAAAAGGCTGCTCTGGAGGATATGCTGACTTTGTAACAGGTGGAGGTGTTCGCATGTCAAATCAATTTCAGTCAAAGTGTGAAATTAATGTCTGTTTATGAGCTGAATGGATAAATCACACAGCTGGTGAAAAGACTTGGAAATAATAAAGTATTGCAGAACTTTGAAGCAACTCTTCAGTGAAATAAATAATTTCTTTACAGAAGATCTTACTAATAGATATCGGTATGTCTGAATGAAAATCTTCAGCTGTTGCTTAATATTTCCCATCGATCTCACTTCAGTAATGACTACCAGTATAACCTGTGTTTTTAATAGTAGTTAGGATTCAAATTAAAATGTCCATTTGAAATCATGTGAGACTAGGAATTATTTCCATTTGTCACTTGCTAATCAACAAAGTGACATTTAAGAAATTGAATAAATGCTATAACGAAGGCACAAATGATGCAGAAACTGTTTAATGACCCAAACCTGACTACATCTTCTGTCTTCTAATGGTGAAATTATTAAAAAAAGCATATCAATAGCTTCACTGAAATCCTAAAAGCTCCAATTGATTATAATAAGATGATAATAGGAATATCGTTTTAACTTCTAAAGATTTAAAAATGCGTATGAACAAGAAATTCCAGATTTTCTTTTAATCTCAATAACAGCTAAAATTTATCTGCTACATAAAAATATAATGAAGTGAAATGTTTTAAATTCCAGTACAGTATTTATAAGACACCAGTTTTACAAAATAAGTTTACACACTGTACTGGGAATTAGCAGTGGTGAAGGAGCTTGAGCACTGGATCTCCAATACCGCATAAGCTTTGCCATGCTTCCTGGTGATGCCTACCAGCACTCTCTGAGACACTGCATAATCATGATTCAGGGGAAAGCAAGCACCAGGGACTGTTCCAGAAAGACTAAATGGACAAGACTGCATCAAGTTTTCATCCCTTTATTCTCCGAAGTCCTCCAGCACTACTCCACAGGTCTTATATCTTCAGGCATACCTCACCGCCTCCCAAAGTTTTCTTTATATACTCTCAGTTTCGTGCTACGAAAACATGAATCATGGTGTGGAACACAGTATGCATATCACTAACACACTGAAATAACACCTTCTTGCCCTGCTCCAAGACATATACATACAAATACACTCATACACACACAATTTGGCTGTGGTTAAACAAAGCCCCTTCTCGGGACCATGCTATGTGGATGTATCCTCAGGACATGAACACAGCCTTTGGCCACATTTTATTTAGTAATACAAATGCAGTCTCAAACTAGTTTCTGGGTTGCAGCAAACTCTGCATTGTCTCTTCTGGGTCTTTATAGGAAAAAAAAAAATTGTCAGCCTTTTTCTCTAAGGACTCACCAACCCCTGCTGTGCTGTAAGATTCCTTCCAGTTCTGTGCATTCCACCCAGCTTTGAGCTGGTCCTAGACTGCTTTATAGAGGTTGGTCATAGGAATGGCCTGCTCAGTGCAGGTGTTTTCTCTCCATTCTTACAAACTACTTATTTTTTTTTTCTCTTTAAAGAAATATTATTTACTAACATACTGCAAACAGTTAACAAACAAGGTATCATCACAGTTTCCTAAATTATTTCTCACAAAATTATGAAAGTCAGTGCCAATTTTTAAAGTGATCTTTTCCTCTTCATTTTTTTGTCAGATGGCTACCCTACAACACATCATATTTCTTTATCTGATATTGCTATGTTTTATTGTATTGTATCATCACATAGAATAAGTTTCTAATGATAAAATATATTTTTTGTCACGTGTCAAATTGGAAATATTATTGTGTTATGGATTAGTAAAAATATTTACATTAAATGATATATAGGGTTTTTTTCTCACCAAATAGAAAGTAGAAAAACACAAAACAAAAATGCTAGGTTGCTAAGTTAATAGGTAAAGAAACTACTTACATTAGAGATATAAAACTAAGTGAAGATCAAAATATGAATTATAAGTCATGCCAGAACATATTTGCATTCAAACCCAAATATGAATTATGCTAGTTATCAGATTAATTGCTAAGACCATACAATAAAAAGGAAATCTGTTTTATAACTTTGTATTAGTCCTCTCAAAACACTGCTGTTATTTTAAGTATTGATCTGTTTACAAATAATCAACACAACCAAATTACAAATAATTCTACGCAACATTGAGTGGAAAAATATTTTGTTACAGTGATGTCTAACAACAATATTGTATTTTCACTTTTCTTTGAAAGTTATTTATCAAACTTGTAAAAGAATTTAAAAAATAATCTTTAAAGTTGGAGACAAAATTTCATAGGATGTGGACATATTGTGATGAAAAACTGAAGAAAAAATCTCTTATCTGTGAATAAAATTTGGATAGACTTCAAGTCTGTAAGCAGAAGGTGACTATGAATAGATTTATATATGTAAGTATATAAGTATATAAACCTAGATGTACATACATGAATATTTGTATTTATATTAACTTTATTAAATAATGCTACTACTAGACATTGTTAAACTATCTACTTTGTCATTATTTGCTGATAATTAACTGAAAATATATCATTCCTAGCAGGAGAACTGTTTCATGAGGTGCAATAACCAAATAAGGTATCTTAATCATGGCCTCACATTGTGATACTCAGAAGTTCACAGGAAGTGTATTGCTGGAGATGATGCATGCATTTTTTGTAATATTACAATTAGTCTTTATTTAGGAAGATCTTATTTAGTGTATTCCATGTGCATTATTTTAAAACTTGGCAAAATTTCAATGAAAAGTTTTTCTAAATGTGGCATTTAGAAAGGATCATCAACTAAAGTCACAATCTCTAGGCTCATAAGTCAAGTCACACTACAGGACATGTAGAAGTACTCATTCAGGTATATCATTGTCCTCAGATTACTGCAGTTTAATCCTCCTCAGAGGATTTGTATTCTTCTTCTTTTGAAGATTAACTTGCAGTTATGAAAGGTCATAATGTCACTGAAGGAGAGCCCTTACATAGGGATTTAAGGTGGATTATTCAGTTAAATCTGTAGTTTAATTTTATTGTACTTTGTTAATTTTAACTTTCCTGAGCATCTCCCTGCATACACGACTTAACAGATATTTTCAACAATAAGGCAAAAAATAAAGCAAACTCCTATTCCCAGGGTTTTAACATTGGCTTTGATCAATAGTTTTTATAGCTGGGTGTATCTTAAGAACAAGAATTTGTTATTTATATGTTGTAATAACAAATACAAATTAAGCTAAAATATTTTAAATTTTTATTCAAAACAAACAAAATGTATTTTGTAGTATGCAATGTATTCTAATACACATACAAAAAAGCCACAATATGAAAAATTTGGGGCAAATTTTGAGGTGAAAGAATATGCAAATCTTTTAAAATTATATAGAATGATAGAATCATAGCATCTTAAATTGGAAAAGACCTCTAAGATCATCAAGTCCAACTGTCAATCTAACACCACCATGTCTACTAAACCATGTTCTGAAGTGCCACGTCTACATGTTTTTTGAACACCTCCAGGGATGGTGACTCCATCACCTCTCTGGGCAGTCTGTTCCAATGTCTGACCACTCTTGTGGTGAAGAAATTTTTCCTAATATCTAATCTAAACCTCCCCTGATGCAACCTGAGACCATTTCCTCTTGTCCTTTTGCCAGTTACTTGGGAGAAGTAACTCAATGATCTTAAGGGTCTTTTCCAACCTAAATGATTCTATGAATATGGTCCAAGGTTTATCAGCTAAGACATCATTTAAACAATTATTTCATTATCACTGTGAAAAGGATTGTTACTTAAAGTAAGGTAAACAGGAAAATAAAAAACTAACTGGTACCACTGGGGAGGCAATATGAAAGGCTGACTTATTGCTCATTTAAAATCAAGTGTTTGATTTTTATAACCAGAATGCAGGTGTTAGGTATCGAAAGGCTTCAAAACTAAAGGGCAATACAATTCTCATGGCTTGATCCTTCTAGCGAAAAAATACAGAAAATCGTCACAAAAATAAAATACTTTTATAAGAATTTATCATAGTATTGCTCAAAAAGAAAAACTCATAACATCCTATCTGTTGCTATTTAGCTGTGATGTATCTTTCCTTCAGACCATCATTTGCAGAAACTTTACAAAAGAAGGAGGATGCTTAAGAATGCCAAATGATCTCAGCTGTAGATTTTAACAAGACACTCTTAAGTATTGCACCACTTTCTGAAATATATAAAGCAAATTAATAGACTATAATTATTTTGGCTTAAAAGAGTGAAAGGACTATCTTCCTAGGTAATATAGGTGGGCAGATAAGCTCATGGCACATTCACTGTGACATTTTCTGTATTAATAACAAGTATCTAAAAGATAGCAAAGGGAGAAGGTTTTAACTGGTAAAAAGCTATTGCAAATTTCCATTTACTTAAAATGATTAAGCTGTTCTATTAAACTTTGAACTGAGCTGTATCTGCTAAGAAGCAAAGACTGGGATTTATCTTTCAAAAACTTAGGATTCAACTCTTTTCAGTTACATTGTTGTTTGGGTTTTTTTTCAGTGAAAGAATCAAAATACAAAGAAACACCTGCCAGAAGTGAAAAACAAATACCAAAACATCCCCAAAAATTCACTTAATGTTTACAATTAATTCTTACATATGTCTTATTAAAAACTTCTTAGAAAATGCCAGTTTTTTTTTTAAAATTTGTTGCTATCTAGTCTTTAAGGAAAAAAAATCATCAAATGTTAATAATGTTTTTAAAATTGCAGCCATGTTAAACCTTTAATTAAAGTTCAATTAAAATCTGGAAGTAACATTTATGTCAAATCAAGCATACTGAATAATTAACCTGGATGACAAGTTATATAACATTTTCTTTTCTATAATACAGTAAAAATATCTGAGGTGTTTTCTATATGGAATGTATTTAATTCTGATGTGAAACTACTTTCCAATGAAACTTGACTGGAAGAATAATCTTCATTGGCTGAGCTAAGACAATTCTCTCTTATTCAGAGTCAATGTTATTGTTTCAATGTATAATATTTTTATGCAAAGAGGTGAACAAAGGCTTTCAACTCCTGATAAGGTTTAGCTTGTTGAATAAATCACTGAAAAGATATGAATGCGCATGTGCCTAATCAGTCAGACAGCTGCAATTTAGAGAGGAAGGGAGAAGGAAGCTTCCCAGCCACAGTCATTTCATATAACTAAGAAAGAATACACATGATGTATACTGGCTGTACCTAATCAAATTTTAAATGTTGGGAGAGTTTAGAGGTTTTTTTTTTATTTTTTACTTCTTAAATTCTGAAGTCTAAATAATGGAGCATGTGGCAGGTTGAGGGAGGTGATTTTCCCCCTCTAATCTGCTCCTGTGAGCCCCCACCTGGAGTACTGCACCCAGCTCTGGAGGCCTCACTACAAGAGAGACATGGCGCTGTTGGAGAGTCCAGAGGAGGACCACAAGGATGATCAGAGGGCTGGAGAACCTCTCCTATGAAGACAGGCTGGGAGAGTTGGGGTTGTTCAGCCTGGAGAAGAGAAGGCTTTGGAGAGACCTTATAGCAGCCTTCCAGTAACTAAAAGGGGCCTACAGGAAATCTGTAGAGGGACTGTTAATAAGGACATGTAGTGATAGGACAAGGTGTAAGGGCATTAAGCTGAAGGAAGGTAGATTTAGATTAGATACTAGGAAGAAATTCTTCTCTGTGAGGGTGGTGAGGCACTGGAACAGGTTGCTCAGAGAAATTGTGGATGTCCCCTCCCTGGAAATGTTCAAGGCCAGGTTGGATGGAGCTCTGAGAAACCTAGCCTTGTGGAAGGTGCCCCTACATATGGTAGGGGGATTAGAACTAAGTGATGTTTGAGGTCCTCTCCAACCCAAACCATTCCATGCTTCTATAATATTCTATAAAGACATTCTTCAATAAAATCAGAAAATTAAAAATGTACACAGATATCAGGCCTGTAAACCACACTATTTTTAACATATGCATTCTTTTTCAATACATTGAGAGTCTCCATTATTAGCACAAAAAGAATAGCCTACATTAAAAGTTATAGTGAAAGAAGGTAATACATTGCTTAAACATTATAACTGAACAGCTATATGTTAATCTGTAAACTGAGTTGAGTAATGGACATTGATTGTCTGTCTGTGGAGCATAATTGAGCATAATGATAGCAAGATCTGGCTGAAGACTCTGAAGTGTGCTCTTATAAAATAAAAATAGTACATTAGAAGCAGAGTTAAGCCATTAATACAAAAATAACAACACAAAATGCATTTACTTAACAAATTTGTACTCAAACAATCTAGACTTTTTGGGTTTGTTATTTTGTTGATTTAAGAGAGAGAAGAGTTATGTGGTGTTACATGCTTACCCCTTTTTATATTCTTCACTAATCCTCTGTTGTTTGCAATTATTTAATAAAGGATAGTGTCCTAGACAGAAATTTGATCTTACCTGCTACAGGCTGCTAATATATAAATATGCAATACACTCAACCAATTAAAGCATATCACCATGATGTTATGTTCCTCAAGTCCATGTGTATTTTCTAGATGGAAAGTGGGTTCTGCCTGCCACTCCAAACATTAAAACTCAGGTAAAGATATTCTCCACTATTAAAAATTACTTTAAAAATGTTGTGGTAATTATCAGTAACTTAGCGTACCTCTTTTCACTCTATTGGTAACCTACTGATGATACTATTTATTCCTTGAAAGAAAACTCAAGGAAGTTGAAACTTAGAAAGGCCTACTGTAGGCTTATCTGGACAATATACTCTAAAATGGTCAGAGAACAATATAGAAAAGCTTCCTTTTCTGAAAATGATTGATAATATGTTGTGCTGGAAATTAAATGATTGACATTTGTCCACCCACAAAACTAACATGCACAGTATGGCACTACGAACAGGTTCATTCATACAATATTACTGTCAAACTCTCTGACAGTTCTACACAGAACCAAA
The DNA here is from genome assembly GCA_013400195.1 of Aramus guarauna. Taxonomy (NCBI): domain Eukaryota; kingdom Metazoa; phylum Chordata; class Aves; order Gruiformes; family Aramidae; genus Aramus; species Aramus guarauna. Next base: position 1,158,722 of record VXBL01009962.1, read on the forward strand.
TAGCTTTAAGATATGAAAATATTCACATAAAATATGAAATGTATTTATTGCCTGTCCTCCAAAAGCACACACTTGAATAATTTGTCTGAATTATAATACGTAGGAACAAAACGTAAAAAGAAAAATTAATATACATGAAATAGATGAAAGAAAGATAAAAGCTTAACAGAAAATAGGAAGCTCAAAGTTTTCCTTGAGTGACTTATGTTTTGTTTTCTTTCCAAGCATTACACTGTACATAATGATTTCCCTGAATGCATGTCTAATTGAGAGAGCCCTAAAAAAGCTTGATACCATTAATTTCTTTCAGCACAGGTCTTATCAAATTGCCAAGCAGTAACAAAGTTTTATATCAATATTGGTAGTTCAATGACATTTATAAGCTAGTTGTGTGTTTGTAAAAGACTGCTATGATTTGAGGTTTACTAAATACTATAGCTGTATGCAAAAAGACAACTGACATTTATCTGAGCAACTGAAATACATTTTTGAAAGTATTTTTCTACTAGTCTCAGGAGGAAAGAAGTATCTTCTTCCAAACAACATTATAATGAAGAGCTTAAAGCTTTACTGCTCAGTTGAGCATCAATACAAATTAAGGTTGTAAACTTGACATTTTCAGCTGCTTGCAGGGGCTGATATACTTCCTGACATCTCCAAGAATTCTTAGTAACTTCAAATTATATAAAATGCTCAGGATTATATCACTGAGTCACCAGGTTTCTTTTATAACACTGTTATGAACTAAAGGATAGGCTAGTGAAATAACTTCATTAGTTTATATAACCATCTAAAGGCAGGAATAAAAAGTCAATTCTAAACAGGCCATGAAACAGATGTTGTTGCATTGGTTATCAAGAAGTCTGGCAGTCAAAAGATTAAATATTTTTATCAGACTGACAGGTTTACAGGCTTGAATGGGAGAAAAATATCAAGCTTAATAAAATTCTAAAACATTCACACCTGAAAGTTCAAGCCAACTGTCATCTTCTATGTCACTGTGGTACAGCTAATGGGAACACAAGCATGGAAGCAGCCTAAAGATCACCTGGCCACATGATCCACCTTGGATCTTAACAGCCATAAAGCACCTATTTTTATATGTGGCACACCCATAACATTAATGGAATAAGCCAAATTCAAGCATGTTATTCAGCTAATCATTCCTTTCTTTGGCTGTGACTATAGGCCCTATCAGGAATGCGGCCAGAACCAACTTCTTGACCTGACATCGCTCTTTGATATTGTTACAAGCCATAATGTCATATTAGCATATTATATTGTCCTGACCTGGATATACATGGCAATGACTACATCTATCTCATCCATGTAACAGGTAAATGTATGCTTGGATTATGTTAAGAAATGGCATAAACCAATTCTTTCTCTTGATTCAAATCTGCCTACATATTAGATCACAAATTGTTGGGCAAGTTTGGGCATAGGTGATCTTCACTTGTGGTCAAAACACAATCAAAATGCAGACCAAGAGGAAAAGTAATTGAGAAAAAAAAAATGCATTATTTAAAAATTACTTTAAGGAAAAATTCTTTACCATTGTACCTAAAAAAGTCCCTACTTTAGCCCATGACCAGCAACAGATTTGAATTAAAGTTTCTTTGCAAAAATATAGTCTTAGCATGTCATTGGTAGAATTACTTTGTCTGTTGGTGTTACAAGGTTAGCCTGTAACCTCAAAATGGTGGTATGCCGATATTAATATTGTTTTCATCCTCAGGATTACACTATTTAAGTGTGTGTGTCATGTATTTTTTTATATATACAGTAATATTAAAAAAAAAAATCAGTCACGTTTTAGAGTAATTGCATGGCAGGACTGGAATTTAAGCTACAGCTCAAAAAAAAAATTTCTTTCACTAAATAGTTTACCCATTTAAAATAAGGATTTTTTTTTTTTTTGTAAACCTAAACAAATTTAATCAGAGTGCTCAGAAGATACCAGATCCTGTTCTAATGCATATTTAAAACTTCTTTGGACTGAAGCAACTTCAACAAGAGAGACTGGCAACAATCTTCAACAAGATCAACATTCAGCATGGCTGCGTTATTATTCCAGGAGGTGACATATGACTCCTTTGTATGAAGAAATACACTGAAGTCTTTCATAACCTTACTAAATATCCAGATAAAAGAAAAAAAAAATTAGAGACATAACTAGAACTTACAGTCCAGTCTTTTAATTCCTTTATTTTCTAAACATGTATATGGCTGAAATTCTGAAAACAGTCTTAACAACAGCTTAAATCTGTTATTTTTTACTCTGAACATGTTGTTTTCCTTCTCTTCATTTAATGAAGATGTGTGGAGTAACACCTGCTCATGCTGGCTTCGGTATGGAAAATTGTCATAGATTATAATGAAAAGAGGATTTCAGTATAGATCCTTTGATATACTTAGGTGTGGTTTTCCAATATATTTATTCAAGGACAGAACAATTTAAATTTCTGGCCTTTTCAAAGACACTGTAGATGCTTTCAGAGAATTCTTTCAGAAATGCATTGAAACATTCTGTTAAGATGTCTGGGGATTGATAACAAAGAATGAAGGATTTTCACATACAGTCTATAGAATAGGTCTTTAAGAAAAGTTAAATTAGGTGCAGATTATTCTTTTCATTAACTTTCTCATCATTAAAATGAGATTCTATTTTTGGACAGCTTCTTTGAATGTTAAACAAAGGGGAAGCAGAATCACTGAGGTATCTTGTGACAGGACAGAGGTTTAAGATTTTACACTTGGCCTACAGCAGGAAATTAGTTGAGAGTGAGGTGGATAAAATTTTTTTCAAAAATACAAGATGATGAGAAAATTTTAATAAAACTAATGACAGCGTTGAGGTAAAACAGAGAAAAAAGTTATAATTCACCTTCGTATTAAGACATTCTCTACACTTCTGAGATTGTAAACATTTCATAAACATTTCAGATTTTACAAATCTTGAATTAATTTCCAAAACTACAAAAACTCAGAATGACTCAAAATTAGTTGTAAAATAAGATTGTTATCATTTGATGTTTGGGTTCTGGCTTTCAATGTACTTCATAACAGATATGCCACTACTACTGCAAAATTCATAGTGTATACTTCAGATGTTTTCAGAAACTCGCCAGAAGTAAGAGGCTGAACTCCTTAAATGAAATAAGATATCTTCAATAAGTTAGACAAATACAGAAATGAAAACAGATGCCTTTAGATTAAAAATACTAGAAAGAGAAATGATAGCAGGAAAATCACTCAGATTTAAATTTTTGAACTTTTTCATAGAGGTACAATGAGATAAAGTTCATAATTTTGGATTGAGGAGAAAATGCAGTTTCAGACCTATAACTTGTGCCAGTACTCTCTTTCCATTATATATTCTCTACTTCTACTTTATGTAATTCACAAATAGTTTCTAAAAAGAAAATACATTGTCTTAATAAACACAGTCCCTAGAAGTAACACAAATAAAAAAGATGAAACTGTGAAACAAGGGACGAGAAGGGGTGGGATTAATTTAAATAAAGAATATGTCATTGTCCTCAGGCAACACAACATAATTGAGCTGTGTAACTGTATAGGCTGGATGTATTGCACAATGTCTTAAGATACCTTAATGTCTTAGCCATAGTAATGCTATGGGCCTGCATCTGTTTTTTTTTTTTTTACTCACAGCTCTGTAACATCTCACTTAAGCAATTGTGATAGTGTCTCAACAGCCTCTGTGATGGTACTTTTTCCTTGTTGTTCTCATATTGTTATTTGCATGGCCATGGAGCTGCAAATCCCAGTAGTTTTGCTATGGAGGATTCTCATGGGAAGCAATTGCCACCGTTATGAGAATCACCCCTTCTTTCTGCCCCTCTCCTTCTTGCTTTGTAGATTTCAGTTCACATTAAAGAAAACCAAAACAAAATACTTAAAATAGTAGACTACAGTAATTTAAATACTCAATATTATTATTCAACAATATATGCACACAGAAACTTTACAACCTATGAATGTACAATATTTGACCTAATTAGCATACTCCAATCAGTACCATGAGTGGGAATGGTGAGTTTGAGTGAATCTCAAAGAAAAGTATATAGTACTAGGGAAAAATCATGGTGAAAATACAATCCTAATCACCATTTGCTTCAATAGAGAGACCACCTGTAGAAGGATAGTGTTGTGGAGAACCAACACTGGGTTTCCTGGATGACCGCTGGGAGCATTTTTCCTTGTTCCTTTCATCATTAGAATTCACAATATGCCATCAGCCACAGACACCACTTATAAAAACCTGTGCAGGCAAGCCTGTCTTAATGCCCTCAGTGCAATAAACTAAACTTGAAGCTAACATCTACATAACTTTTCAGTTTATTTTGCTTATTTTGGTGTTGAAACAGTAAGGTAACTACAGGTGAAATGAAACATTTAGATAGGGAGCTTCTGTTTATGGAAAATGTTAAGGGAAAACTCCCACTCTTCTACTCAAGTTACTTTCAGTTACTGAACAGTATCTCAATGTTTTGCAGCACCTTTTGCACAGAAGTAATTTTGGCAAGTTTACCACCAAATCATTTTCACCTTATGTGCCCATAAGAAACTATTGAAAATAGTATTAACTGTCTCTGTCCTTATCCTTAAGGTGAACTAATTAACATGGAAATTAACCAAGAGTGATACCATATGTTAATAAGCAAGAGCTTTTTCTAGCTGCGGGTCTATGCAACCTATTAAAATGGAAAATTTCAATACATGCATACATACTAACAGATATCAGGTATTTCTTACTAGAATGAATCAACCTGAGAATATATCAAACTGATGCTCACAGTCAAGAAAAGTTAAAGATGCTTATGTTGCGAAGGTTCTCATCTCTGAGAGAGAAGTCACACAAAAGAGGGTAGGACAATTTAGATTACTGCTTTGGGTTAAAATTCCACAATCTTATTCATCTTATTTTCCACAATCATATACAGTGTACCTGTTCTGTTGGTTTTGTTACATACTAATTTTGACCTACATCTGTGAAGAATCTTGGTGAGGCATGAAAATAAGTTTTGTAATTACCCCAGTGAAGTCTGAGAAAACTAACCATTTTCAAACAATATCCAATATAAGGAATTACACAGGTTAGCAGAATTTAACATTTGAATTTTTTCTATATGATAGAAGTTTGTATTTCTGTAGTTTGTATTGACCTTCAAGTAAAAAACATTAGAACAATAACTTTCATTTTTACTTCAGATTCTTTTTAGTTATTTTGTGGGTATTTACAAATCCATACCTCTATTAAACATTAATTACCAATAGAAACAATATCAAAACTCTAAATTTGTGAAAGGACTGAATGCCTATTTGAAATAAATTTTTTGGGATGTAATGAAGGAAGTTACAACATGAGTTTAAAACAGTTAATTTAGTTCATACCTTGATAAATAGCTTTGAATCCTGGTGAGCCAATGCTGTCATCAGACTGTAAATGAAGCCACATCTGGTTGCTCATGCTCACAATAAGATCAGGAACACTAGATCCAGTGAGTCTGTATGTAGGATAAATTACAAAGTCATTTACAGAGGCATAAATTATTACTTACTACTAATCCCTCACAGCCTTTTAAACTATTAACATAATATTTAGGTCTATTTACAATACATTACTTTAGTATTCTGATCAGCTGTTTTTGATAAAATTAACTATTCTATATGAATTAGAACAATGTGAAGCCATAAGAAAAAAAAACAACATTTTGAATAACTACATTCAAGTTAACAACAATTAAACACTTTTAATACAGCTGTTCCTACTTAAAGCTTTCATTAATTAAGTGAGCTATTAGAGATGTGAGGGACTGTATGAGTTAAATAGCCTTCCCTTGTTTAGATTAGTAGTACTTTTTTGCCCTGCTTTTTGAAAGGAAAGGAAGCTAGTTTACATGCCTTACAGCATATATGTCCAGAAGAACTTACTAGCACCTCATTTACTCCATTCAAATAACTCACAATGACCTCTTGAGTTTAAGGGGAAACTTATTTCTCATACAGCAATGTGTGATAACTAAGTATAGACATGTGCATTTCAATACAAAACAAATAAGGCAAGCTGGTGAATCCCACTATAAAATCTTAGACCTTCTCAGTAATATCCTTTGTATATCTATAATTATGGTATCTTAATGTAAAAAAGATGTATGTCAAAAAAATGATTAAGAAAAAAATATCTTTGTAGATTACTTCTTAACGGCGAAAAAGGCCTACCATGTAATCAGGTTCCTGTTCTGTATCTGAACATTCAGATCTTGGTGATAGCTATACAGTCTTTAAAAAGGTAGTGGCAAAAGTCATACATAAAACATGGCTGCAGAATATCTAAGTTGGTATCAAATACGAAAACAAAAAGTATCACAAGAAGAGGACATCTGCCTTGATCTCCACGTAGAGCTTTGCAGATGGAGGCTGCAGGTACTGCAGTAACTGCAGTTGGTGTAAGGACATAGTAATGATTTTTCTCTTTCATTTATGTAGATTTTATTTTGCTCAAATGGGTCACATACCGGATTCTCTGTATTCCAACTCTCAGCCTTGACTATGATAAACAAATACGTGTGAGACAAGGAAAACAAATACCATGCAAAATTGAGACAGGGTGTCCCAGAAGCAGAATTTCTCAAGAAAGAAGCTATACAGAAAACAGAAACCAATATTTGGATTCCTCCACAAACATATTCAAATATAATCAACCAGATTGCAACGTAAATGCAAAGACATAACAAAAGGACTGTATGAGCAGAAATAAGGTGAGAACTGAGGAACTGTGAGGCAAGCACTAGGAATCCTCTCTGTCTTGCATCTAAAATCTCATCCATCAAGGTTGTGAACAAGAAGCTGTACATCCCATATCTAAAATGTTTTGGTTTATTATTCTGATATACTGAAAAGAACATAAAATAAAAAAAAAGTTTCCCATCCGAGTGGAATGGACTGGGGTCTTACTAATTGCTACTGCCTGTCCACCTAGAACTGCTTCTGTAATGGCTGACTGTGCTCTCATATGGTCTAGAATATTTTTGGTTATGATCTGGTAGTAAGTAGCCTACAGTATTATGATATTATAGGTGCAAAAAAGTAGGTGAAAAAATTATACCTATTATAGCTCAGCATAAGTAAAGTCACAAACAGAGCTTAGCTTGGATAAGTACGGAAGTTGATAAGACACAGTGATGTGTAGCTAAGTATTTCAGTTTGTCCTGTGTTAATAATAAGAACACAGTCAGAGCAGCTGCTCAGCCTGAAAATTTGAGTTGCTTACCAAACTAACTAGGAACTATATAGGTTCAAAAAGAAAGATGCTAGGTTATAGTCAGAATAATTAATATACTCTTGCTGATAAAATACTAATTGTTGATAAGGTTGTGACATTAATTTCAATAAATAAGTAGCCCATAAAAGGAAGATACCTCACCATATATTGAATTACAGAAACAAAAGTAGTTTAGGAGATGCCTGCAGCAATAGATATATGAAGATAGAAAAGGGTATATATATATATTTTGGGGAACAACTTCTGAAACCACATCAATAATTATTCATTTCTGACCTATCTTTCCATTTAACTAAAATACCAGGCCATAACTGCTAAGCCATGTTCTGTATTCTGAACTTTGCTGTAAACAAAAGTTTGAGCGTTTTTAGCAATGAAGAAAATTCACTGATGTCTCTTGACAATAGTGGAGATCTATTGGAAGACATCTGGAAACCTATGGTTTTCCTGGAAGAATTTCTTAATGGCTATTCACATATGTGAACCTGTTGCCTAACCAAGTAACAAGTGTTTACACAGTAACCTGGTTAATGTGTGAGATCTGCATTGATAATTTCTGAACACAGATAAGATGAACTCTAAAATTCTAAGTCTTTATGAGTAGTATGGAATATTTCTACTGTATGTAAATGTCTGCGTACCATGTAAATAAAATAAAACCAAACATAAATAAAAACCCACAACAAAACAGAATAAGGTATAATCACATTACACAACCAGGGATTTTTCATCATAAAAATAATCTAAAAGAGATGTGTTTGGTTTTTAAAACTTGTTTCCCAGTGAAATATAACTATACATTCCCAGTACCCATTCATCTGATCCTTAGTCATCTCCCTAATATAACTTGAATTGACTAATGAATATCAACCAATTTTGTCAGAGGAAGGAGATAATAAAGATATCTAAATTCCCACAGACTTAATGAAAATTACCAGCTGGATAACAGAGACTGAAGTTAGGGAAGTCATCCTTTAGCTTAATGTCATCTCCCTTCAAAATGCCAATGGCCTATCCATAGATGGTAGATATGAACCAGCCAAAATGCATGCCATTGCTTGCTCAGGTTCATATCTAGGAGACATAGGAAGAGACCCAAAACTGTTAGAAGGGAAAAGGAAGGGAGAAAACAAAACCCAAAGAAAAAAAAAAAAAAAAAGGAAGCCAAAACCCCCAGAAATCAATAAACAGTAGAATATGTTTTGTTGGTGGATCCTTTCCTTTTCCCTTTCCCTTTCNCAAAAAAAAAAAAAAAAAAAAAAAGAAACCAAAACCAAAAGAAATAAAAAAAAAGAAGCATAAGTTTTGTTGGTGGATCCTTTCCTTTTCCCTCTCCCTTTCCCTTTCCCTTTCCCTTTCCCTTTCCCTTTCCCTTTCCCTTTCCCTTTCCCTTTTCTTGAGATTACCCCTGCATATAGAACTGTTTCCTTCAACTAGGAGGATGGTAGATAGGGTAGATCGGATGTTTAGGAAATTGACATCTTTCTGACAACTAAGGTGTTGCTGACTCAGAGTTCATCCCAGTGTGTAGCCATCTTAAGATCACAGAATCACAGAATGGCTGGGGTTGGAAGGGACCTGTGGATATCACCTAGCCCAACCCCCCTGCTAAAGCAGAATCACTTAGAGCAGGTTGCACAGGGTTGCATCCAGGTGGGTTTTGAATATCTCCAGAGAAGGAGACTCCACAACCTCTCTGGGCAGCCTGTTCCAGTGCTTGGTAACCTCAAAGTGAAGAAGTTTTTCCCCACGTTCAGATGGAACTTGCTGTGCTCCAGTTTGTGCCCATTGTCCCTTGTCCTGTCACCAGTGAAAAGAGTCTGGCCCCATCCTCTTGAAACTCACCCTTTAGATATTTATAAGCATTGATGAGATGCCCTCTCAGTCTTCTCTTCTCCAGGTTAAACAGACCCAGCTCTCTCAGCCTTTTCTCATAATAGAAATGTTCCAGTTCCCTAATCATCTTTGTAGCCCTTTGCTGGACTCGCTCCAGTAGTTCTTTCTCTTGAACCGGGGAGCTCAGTTCAGATTGTTTGCAAGTTTGTGAACAGAGACTTGGAGAACAACAATTTGGACAGACTGGCTGGTGCTAAACTCCTTTCACGTGGAGCTGCACAATCCTAGGTTATCTCTACATGACCGAATTTAAAAATGTTGAGGCAATTGGTGCAACTGATGAAGTAATGGAAGTCAAACTCAAGCCAAGCTTCTCTGTACTCTGAACAGACTCATGGGTCAGAAAAGACAACTGTGAGAGAAAGAAACTTTTTGCACTAGTTTGCTCTCTGTTGTTAGTTCTTCATATGAAACAAGAGCCAGGCTTTTGAGAATAGTGTCCAGGACCAGAAATGCTGTTTGGTTCTATGTAGTTTAGGATAGATAAGCAGCACAAAATGGTCTCAATAAATATTTGAATTTAAAATGTTGATGGCACAAGCATGACACCAAACTACAAGTACATGTAAGCAGCATGGTCATAAAAATAATATATTATTACTATTAAAAAGTATAGAAAGTATGTGATTAGAGAGACATATGTTGAATTCCTAAAGAATTTTATTGCTGTTTTAAATAAATAAACAATTAAAAAATATTCTGTTAATTATGATTAGCTGAGCATGAGAGGCGTGATTCATATATGAAAGAGGCTGAGGTTTGGATTTTAGGCTTGAGATGTAATTTGCAGGGGCCTGAAATAAATTTTTAAAATATATAACAGCAACTATGTTTTCCTTATGCTTTTTTCCCTCTTATGACCTCATCAGAGAAAAATGCCAGTTTGCACTTTTCATCTATATATGTATTCAAATACCTATGCTATAATACCTATTTCCTACAAATGTTAACTACTCAATAATCTTTAATTTGAAAATAAAGTAATAATTTAAATTAAGGATATTCCACATAAATGTGAAAAAGTTTGAGTCCTTTCTACATTTCCTTTTCTTTTCCATGTTCTTTTACTATGCAGAATATGTAAAAAAAAAATGATGTGGAAGCATTAGAAACATAAAGTAAGCTGACTAAAGTACTTCATTCAAAAGTCAATAAATCTGCCTTTGTGACATTAACGTACTGTATAAATCAAAAATTATTTTTAAATTCAATCATAAACACTTCTTGAGTTTTCAATATATGGATATATTTTCCTTATCTGAGGTAAAACCTCATTGTTTGTCCAGGTTTTCTTCTTTTAAAGAAATAGTTTTACAATATTGTTCCATCCTGCAAAGATGACAAGTCACTATGCTATTTGTGTGCTTAATTGCAACCATACCACAAACTAAAGTGCTGAAGGTTTGACTTTTGAAGCTGTGACAAACAGTAAGTGTCAATAAAAATCCCTAATTTTACTTAGCTTTGGTTTGTTTTTTTTTCTTTTAATACTGCTAATGATGCCAACTACCTAGCTAATCATGGGAGAAAGACTCCAACACAGTATTAAAAAACAATCAAAGAAAAAACTGCAAAACCTGCTTTCTTTCCTAAATTTTACAACTTCTAAAATATTCAGAAGGAAGAATTTTTTAAGTAATGTAAAATAAAATAATTTACTAGGAAGTCAGATTCAGTAAAGTTTGAGATACATAAAAAAGCAGTCTGTTGGGGGTTTTTACCAGTTATGGGAAGGTAGGTTGTTTTTGAAGCCCCCAGTAAGCTTCCAAACTGTGTGTGAATAGAAGAGAAGGATAAGGGTTTACTAAAAAAGCATTTCTCCACGTCTGTGTACTGAAATCCTGAAATAAGCAGCTGGCTTTGAAACACTAATTTGTGATTTCTTCTTTGTATTGGGGGGAAAAAAATACAAGAAAAGTTAAAAGATTAATATTTTAAGGGCATTTCAAAAAAGGAAATTAAGTTTTAATGTAACTGCTGCAAGAGAAATGTAAATCATAGCATTTGAAGGCAAAGAAGACTTTCTAAAGCAAAGTGTTACTTTAATTTACAAGAATTTAAGAACACAAAACAGGGCATTGCAGAAAACGTTCTGACTGATAATCTTCACATCACACATGATTATCATTAGTAAATTATTTTGTAAGGGTATTTACTAGCTTCTAGCCAAACTCTGTTAAATACGAGAAATAACTGCAGTCAAAACTTTATAGCCTAAACATATTTATATTAATTTTCAGTAAGTTGTGCTGCTGTACTTCCAGAGCTAACAATCTCAGCATATATATCCTATAAAACAATATTTGTGAATTTTCAACAAGTAAGGCTTACAGATGAAGCAATTGTTAAAAAGTCGTAAAATTAATGGGAAAACCTCTTTAATTAATTAAGCTGTTGATAAGATTTTGTAAAAGGTTTACTATAAATACAAAAATTAGACTGCTTTAATAAACTAAAACCAACATATACCTATTCAAAATGCCAACTACACTGTCATAGAAATGCATTAAATTGATTTTAAATAATTTGCTCTTCATGAAAGTATATTGTTTGTTGTATCATCTCAATGCTATTTTACACGAACTTAAAAGACTATTTCTAATTATTTTTCCAATTTATTCAAAAAATTAAATTTGAGCTAGACAGTCTATTTTTTTCCTTTTTAAACATCAGTATCCATTCCTATTCCCCTCTAGCTGTAGTGCCACAATTTTGAGGTTACACAGATAACTGCTAATTGTTGAGAGTTTAGACACTATAGAAAGTTAGTGCTAGGACTGATCTTCGATACATGATTATTTATATATCCTTGTCAACTCCGTCAATCTTCTTCCCATCAAGTATTTAAAGGTGGGATAAACAAAATTCATAAACAAATAAGTAAAATTAAGATATTGTCCTGAGACTTGTCCCTCCAAAAATATTCTAATTAATTTAAAATAAATTCTGTGGGTGTTAAGTGAACTTATTTGTTATAATTATGTAAAATAAACATTTCAGTAATTTTTATGGACTAAAAAACTCAAAATATAACAGTACACTATTTACTGACCTGCCATTAGCCAGTTTCCAATGCTCACTGGATGGATGGATGGCTTATAAACATTTTGGCATAACTCAGCTCATTGCAAAGTTTGAATACTAAGTTTACTATAAAGTACCCAAAAGTAGCTACTAACTTGAGGGCTCTTAGCACCTGAAAACTGGAAAAGTTTGCATGGGGCTGAGGCTTCTGTGTTCAGACCTGACAATTTTATATGGAGGGGAAAGATTCAAATCACTTAGAAATTAAGTTTGGATTTAGGAATTTATTTGTTTTTGCATTTTTTAGTTCAAACTAAATTGTAAAAGCTGTGAAGCTTTAGAATCATATACATGAGTTTGTACAGTGATTTTTTTTTTTGTAGAATTTCTTCAGAAATGCTGGCATTTAAGCTGCTAACAGAAACTTGCTCAGCGTAAGAAAAGCTATATTATTTTTTAAGAGAGCCTGAGAAATTATAAATTAAATCTAGCCAGAAAAGTCTTTGCTATAAGCTGCTTCATTCCCCTGAGAAGAATAAAAAACTGCAAGGTGCTGCTCAAACCTCATTAAATACAATAGAAGTTATTAAAACCAACTAATAGAAAATTTTGGTAAGAAAATCACTTTGACATTTAGTTATGAGCTTTCTCATGATAATGTAGTCTACAAGTTGACCTAGAGTTTTATGAGAAAAGTTACTTTGCATCCACAGAAGACCTTTCTCAAAAGCAAGTGAAATGGAGCATATCCGTGATGCAGTTTAAATAGAATGTATTTCATAATGTGTGATACAATCCAGTGTTTAATAACTGCAAAACCAGTGTCAAAATAGAAATTCAGATTCATTACTAATTATTGTGACACTGTAGTTTCATACTTGGGCCTTTCTGTATTTCCACTGTATTTAAGTTATTAATTATTTACTTTTCACAAATGATTTCCAGGGTAATGCTAATGTGCAAAATATTTCAACCCAAAGGGCAGATAATTTTAATTGTATAGACCTTGTTTTCATCAAAGATACAATTTAAAGATGGAAGGATCAACACTATACTGTAATTCTAAGCTAGGTTGTAGAGTAATAAGGATAAAAAAGTTGCTATTTTACTAAAAAAATCATACTGAAGGAAGGACTAGAAGAAGTACTGCAAGTGACTAGTGAGAAAATTGTACTAGTGCTAGAAATGCCAGTGATAGATTCTGAAGTGGACGTCTGCCACAGAGATTTTCAAAATGTTATTAAAGTGAAAAATAGGAACAGGAGGTGATCTGACTACGGGGGCCTGCCTTCTTAAGATACCAAAAATAGCAGTTAATATGAGCTAGGACTGTTTTAGATTTTTTATATTTTTTTTAGGCAGTCATGAAAAGTAAATGCAGTGTATGTAGCCACACGCTAAATGCCTTCAAATGGAAAGGTAAAAACAAGAAATTTGACATTTATTTTATAAGTAATCTTAAAAAGGCAAATTTTTGATATGTGAAGTACTCGCAGTGTAACAAACAGAATAAACAATCGAGGGTATCAAATTTACTAGGTTCAAAAACCTGACTGAAAGAGTTTTGGGATCCCTGTAAGCCAAAATGTATCCTAATACAAAAAGGAAATACTGCAAAACTTTTTGTTAGTCACAAGCAGATAAATTAACATCCCCAGAAACATCGTTGCAATATTTAATTGGTCTGTAAAATACAAGAAAAAATAAACATGAGTGTTGAAATTGAAGACTTTTCTTGTTAGCTTAAAGTCTAAGCTCTTAAAAGAGACTTTTTTTTCTTTTCTCCTTCAGGTACTCAGCATATGGAATTCAATTTACTCAGTAGAAGCTAGCGGCTATTGTAACACAGCACATGCATCAGACAAATAATTCTATAATTTTCTTGTCTTAGCTTTTAAGATAAATTAAACTAGAGGTGGTTTATGTACTTTGATATCATAGTTCAGAAAGTAGCCATTTATAAATATTATAAATTCATAAACAAATAAGTAAAATTAAGATATTGTCCTGAGACTTGTCCCTCCAAAAATATTCTAATTAATTTAAAATAAATTCTGTGGGTGTTAAGTGAACTTATTTGTTATAATTATGTAAAATAAACATTTCAGTAATTTTTATGGACTAAAAAACTCAAAATATAAAATTACGATGGTTTCTTTTTATTAAATATGTTCAATACTGTCTTTATCCAGTAGATTTCTGAGTAATGTCAAGTAATGTTATGAAATAAATGCTGCTAGTTTCTCTTATTTAGTCATTGCTGATTTATTAACCCTGAAATTTTGTTTTGTATTCTCTGACCAGGATTGATATGCTAACTTAACCCTCTAAAAGCCACAACTAAAATATCTTGTGACCGTAAACTCCCATTATGAAGAAAGTAAAATAAGCATATGCAAACCAAAATGAGATGCTTAAGGTAGATACGATGAATCAATCTGCACAGGATTCTATTATTGCCATTAGCCCAGATAGTATTAAAACCCCATATTTTAATATTAGCTATCTAGTTTGGAAGTTTCCTTCAAATTTATGTAAGTTCTTACAATTTCTAAATATTATATCCTGTTATACTCTCTATATTCTATTCTATTCTATTTTACATTAATACATGAAGCATGTTTAACTTCACCAAACAATGGCCTATGTGTTCATGAAAATTTTGTTCACAAATCCAATTTTAAGTATAAAAATTTTGACATTATTCAATGGTTATTTATTTTACACAAGTTGTACTTTCTGTTTGCTGAAATCTAAGCCTTTATTCAATTTCTTGTGAATTCAACTAGAGTTATACAGATAGTACTTGTTTTTTTAAATGAAAGTATTTTGCTTAAAAAAATTCTAATCTCAGTTCTCTGCAGTTTTTAGTCTTTGATATTAAAGCCTATAAAGATATTACTAAAGATCTGGAGTGAATTTTGTAGTGAACAATTTTCTTTGACAGTACCTGAATTTTAAGCTTAGATTATATAAGCAAATCACATACATCAAAATTGCAAAGTTAAACAGATATCTCATGACACAGAAGAAACAACATATGACAACAAATTTCCAAGGAAAACTTTTGAAGTTCTATACTTACACATACAACACTGTTCTGGTGTCACCAACTTTCCCAGCATCTCCGACAGTAAGAGTATCATAGCCTCTTTCCAGCTCAAACTCTTCAAAAGCAAGCTTTATGACCTATTAAAATTAAATAAGTAATTTATTTCACAACATACCCACAGGTTATTTGGCTACCATAAGTCAAGTCGTGAAGCACTCACTCGTGATTTCAGTTAGTCTTATTTGATTTGAGAAAGATACATAGAAAAAGAGGAAGTGGAGAAGCTTCTGTATTTTCCAATATCAAGAACAAAGTCTTTGCCACAGTCTTTTGAAGGTGTCATATAGTAAAGATGCCAGTCACCTCTAATTGGTGTTAATTGTTCTTATTATTGAAAATTTATTATTAACAGCAGTAAAGCCTTTTTTTTAACAATAATAATTATATTAAAAATATATAGCATAATACTGTAAGCGTATGAAGTTAAAACCTTCTCATCTGTTGAATTATACAATAAGAAGTTGGCAGGTTTGAACTATCAATTCAGAAGAAGGTGGAAGAGGACAGTGCACAGAAATAGAAAAGCAGAAATTTCCTTTACATAAAATTACTAACACTAAACTATGATTTCACTCAATGTATAATCATGAATTGCCTGGGAAATTAAAAAATTATCCCTCAGAATTGCTAAAAAAAAGTATTTATAATTTACTGATCCTGTAATTTTATATGATAAAGTGTGAAAATGGATTTAGTTTTGTACATCAGAACACTTCTAAGGCAAGTACTTTTTAGAGTTCTGTATTGGTGAGAAGTAGTTGGGAGTTATGTGTATGTATACATATGTGCACTGCATCTCTTTGTATTTTGATAGCAAGGTTTCTGCAGACAACTTGAATAAAAGTGCAGAGAGTCACAGGGATCTTCCACAAAATTACTAATTGTATCTTTATACTAAATTTTGCAGATACCCCTGGGCAGATTTTCATACAACTTCAGCCATTGCATGAAAATGCAATTAACTTTCCTTCTGTTTTGTGGCTAAAAGCAGTATTTGGGTCAGATTTGGGCTTTCTGTATTAGCCATATTATGCTGCTACTTTGGCAGCAACATGTAAAATAACAATAGTTTCCATCCACTGAAGTTTATTTCTATGTGATCTTCAAGGCAGAATTAATTTTGTCCAAATCTTAGCCCTGTAAAAAGACAGCCTCCAAGCTAAGACAGTTGTTTAAACTTTCTCAGTATTAAAAAAGAAAGTCAGTAAATCTCATTTCTCTGTGTAGGAATGGGAAGAGTCTAGTTCTATTAACTTCAGAGAGGAATTTACACTACTGGAGTAGATGAGGCTTACATTGAACAATCTTGCTTCAGTTTTTAACCTAAAGAAAAACCATTGATCCAAGATCATGTATTGCCTCTTGCTATAAATTCTTGTCTTGCTTTTCATACCTTCCTTTGCCCTCTCTGCTATTTGTATGTTTATGTTTTTAAAAGTATGCTAAAATTGACTCCAGGAATAAGACTCCTGTTTGAAAATGGAGTTAATATTCACAGGAGTGGCATTAAAAGGTGAAAGAGTGGGAAGAGGAAAGCTAAATGGTCCTAAGACATACATAACTATAAAAAACATTGCTAACACAAATATCTGTATAATTATTTTGGCAATAGGTCAGAGGGTTTTTTTTCTTGTGATCTAATTCAGGTCCTTTATAGAATATTTTGCAGACCTGCCACATTTTCAGATAAAGTGTACTGCATTATCCCCATTATGTTTCAATATTCACAAGAATTTCAAGCAATCTGCTGTAGATAAAATAATATATATTTCCATCTGCTCCTGATGTACCTTCCAGTATTCCTAGATTACAACAGTGGTTAACAGGCAAAATTTCATTACTAAATCAAGACTAGTAAAGCCAAAGAAAAGCATGAAAAGTATTTAGAAGCATAAAACCCAGAGTTGTTTCTGGCAATAAAAATAACTACATATATATACACCTCTTTTTTTTTTCTTTTTTTTTTGGTGGGGGGATGGACGGACGGGACACCTGATTGAGTATTCCATGAGAAAATATGGTAATGCATTATTTAAATATACTTCATTTGGTTAGACTCACAAACTCTTTGACATTACTATTTAAAAACAAATGTGAATGTTCTTTAATAATAACATAAATTACAAAAAAAGTAATTGGATATAAACCATAAATGAAAGATTTAAAGATCTGGTTACGCTTATAGGAAATGTCACAAGAAAAGTTTCTGTGTGGGAAATACATTGTGTGTGAAGAAATATTAGACTATTAAAATCTTCACTTCTATTAAAATCTTCACTTCTATGCTATTGCTATTCTATGCTAACACATAAAATGTGTTGGAGAGACATTCACATGGCTGAGAGTTAAGAAGTCTGACTTCCTTTAATCTGATTCATAAAACCTAAATTTTACCATGTAAACATTAAGCACCCATTCTAATCATGGCCCCTTCTACAGTCAGTCGAGAGAAAACAGCACTTAGAACACAAGTCACATTACCTGTATTAAGGTGGACCTGACTGCCATTAAGAGTTGCACTTTCCATTGGCTGTATGGGGAATCTGGAGGCTAATGCTTACATAGATATCTTCAGAAAAAATTAGTTCCTCTATAAATAAAGCTCTGATTCATCAGAAGGATTTTTAAGATTTGTTAGATGGAGGGAAGGTTGTTTGTCAGCTTATTTTTGAGAAAGAATGTAAGACAGTTTTGTATGGATATACATATGAATACAATGTGGGGAAAAAAGGGAATGAACCAGTATCAGCAAGAACAATACACAGTTACATGGTTAAATAATATGTTAACTACACTGGGGGGAAAAGAGCAGCTCTGAGATGCTTCTCCAGATTCAACGTTGTTTTGCAATTTAAAAAAGCCAGTAATACTAATCTGATCATCATCATTAAATATGCTTAGTCTGACCTGATTAAAATAAAGAATTAATTTGCATTAAGAAAAATTGGAAACACAAAATTTACTTCCAAAGCTGTTATATTTGTTTCTAGATGATCAATTATACTTCTTACAGAAGAATGATCCTGTTTGCTGTCTGAAATATATGAGACAAAATTCCCTTATAAGCAATTCAGAATGATTACTTATGATTAGATAAATAGACTGTGAAAACAAAGCAGCTTAAAAGTATGAGACACCTACAGAGGTACCTAATGAAAGCTCTGCAAGTGAATTTACTGTCATAATTACTTTTTCCTTAGAAGTATTTTCCTTTATCCTAGCCACTCCCACACTTTGTACTTCTGCTGGCATAACTGCTATAGCAAGCAATGGGGAAAGGCAGCACCAGCGTTGTACTAACAGAAATTTCTGTATGGACATTCTTCCTGGCAGAAGCCGCAGGGAACATGGCAAGGTGATGGTTCCAAAATGCCTCAGTGTACACATTCTTTTCATTATTACTGACCTATTGTATTATTTGTTGAATATGTAAGAAATTTCTGCATTCAATACAGTAAATATGAAGTAAAAAATAAGAGCAGTAAATTTTGGTTTAAGATGAAAGCAGAAAAGACAACTACCCGTAAGATGTCTCTTATATTTACAAGAATCAAGCAAACAACTTCAAAAAAAAGCATACATGTACTAGTAGAAATGTGTCTTTTACAAAAAGAAAAAAAAAGAAAAAAAGAAACAGGGCCTCCTTGAAGGAGCTTCTCTTAAAGATGAGAAAATGAAGTGAGACATTTGTTGCATCAGTAAAACTACAGTAAAATATATGAAGAACAGGGAAATACAACTGAGGGTCCTGTACCTAGGGAGAAATAACCTCAAGCACCTGTACAGGTTAGGGGCTGACCTGCTGGGAAGCTGCGCTGCAGAGGAGGGATGTGGGGTCCTGGTGGACAAGAAGTTATCCATAAGCCAGCAGTGTGCCCTTGGGGCCAAGAAGGCCAATGGTATCCTGGGGTGAATTAAGAAAAACGTGGCTGGCAGGTCGAGGGAGGTTCTCCTCCCCCTCTACTCTGCCTTGGTGAGGCTACATCTGGAATACTCTGTCCAGTTCTGGGCTCCCCAGTTCAAGAAAGACAGAGAACTACTGGAAAGAGTCCAGCGGAGGGCTACAAAGATGATTAGGGGACTGGAGCATCTCTCGTATGAGGAAAGGCTGAGAGAGCTGGGTCTGTTTAACCTGGAGAAGAGAAGACTAAGAGGGCATCTCATCAATGCTTATAAATATCTAAAGGGTGAGTTTCAAGAGGATGGGGCCAGACTCTTTTCAATGGTGCCCAGTGACAGGACAAGGGACAATGGGCACAAACTGGAACACAGCAAGTTCCATCTGAATCTGACGAAAAACTTCTTCACTTTGAGGTGACCAAGCACTGGAACAAGCTGCCCAGAGAGGTTGTGGAGTCTCCTTCTCTGGAGATATTAAAAACTCACCTGGATGCAACCCTGTGCAACCTGCTCTAAGTGATTCTGTTTTAGCAGGGGAGTTGTGCTAGATGATCTCCAGAGGTCCCTTCCAGCCCCAGCCATTCTGTGATTTTGTGATCCTTAATCTGAAGTGTTAAAAATCATAAACAGAAAATATGTTCATTATAAAGGCTTTTGATGAAAGATGTTTGCAACTGTTACAGGTTACTCCATTTCCTTGACATATTAGCTTCAAATATAATAGTATTCTCCTACCTTGCCTCTTCTCCCTGCTGCTATGTAAAATTTGAAGGTAACATGGTCATTCAAATGGTTTTGACTGTCATTTCTTTTACAGACACCTCATGCTTAAAGAAATTTGGAAGAGAAAGGAGCCATTGCTAGACACAAACATGGAAATATTGCTATAGTGTTTCAGATTCTTAATTAAAAAAAAAAATAAAATCTAGAAGAAATGAGCCAGACACTTAAACCAGAGATTTAAACCAGGTTTTGGAACACATATTTCACTTAGAGATTAATATAATATAGAAACAATGTCAAAAGATGATACCAGCATTAGAGAATACATACACAGATCCAGTATTCCTTAAAACTTTAAAAAATGTGCTGTTTCCCTAGCCCACCCCTCCTACAGTGAGATGCTTTCAAGTCTTAAGAGTCATTGTGACTATGCCCAAAATCCTGTGGAAGAAGAAACATAGTTCATTGACTAGAAATGGCAATAAAACTAGGTAACTGTGCATATTCTACGGATTATTAAATTTGAACTACAAACGTCTCCTTTTCACCAACTCAAAAAAACACAGGAATGTCCATATCAAAGTATTGTGATCAGAGAATAATCATTATTTTTAAGTACAAGTTATAAATACAGAGGAATGCCTTATGGAAATATGACCACAATAGTGAGACCATGGCAACAGTAAGCAGGAAGAAAAAATAAGCATGGGAACATTTTCTGAAATATGAGGGAGTTTTTGAAACACAACACTAAAGACATTTTCTGCAAAGATTTTTTAAGAAAGTAACAGCACTTCTTTCTTCTCAGGATCATACAAATACAGAACTTTTTAAAATAATGAGAACAACGACGTTATAAATATAGGTCTTAGGCATCTCTTTTTGCAAGAATGTAAATTTGTAACTGGGTTTCACTTCACTTAAGTCACCAATGAAAACAAGAAATTCTAAAACAAAAAACATCAGAGAAAATGTTAAACTACAACTTTATTAAATAACGTATTAGGAACTTTCCAACATTTTAGGTGTTCACGAGAGACGTGGCAAACAGTTAGTGAACCCCATAGAGCTATGCTGCTTGCTAGCCAATTATTTGCTATATTTACTTCCCCATATGCCAGTAACTAAAGCAGAAGCCTAAGGACCCAATGTATCTGCAGACAACAAGTAGTGTTTTAATTAGAACCTGAATCCAATCCCCTACAACCATCATCCTTGATAACATGATACACTAAGCAGTGTGAAAACGGTGACTTTATGTACTGGTTTTGGCTAATTATCTTCATAGCAGCTTGGATGGGGTTATGTTTTGAATTTGTGCTGAAAACAATGTTGATAACACAGGGATGTTTTAGTTGTTGCTGAGCAGTGCTTGCACAGACAGCATCAAGATCTTCTCTGTTTCTCACATTGCCCCACCAGTGAGTTGGCTGGTAGTGCAGAAGAAGGTGGTGGGGGACACAGCTGGGATAGCTGACCACAACTGACCAGAGGGATATCCCAATTCCATATGATGTCATGCCTAGCAGTAAAGGCTGGGAGAATAAAGAGGAAGGGGGGACATTCGGACTTACGGTGTTTGTCCTCCCAAATAACTGTTATGGTGATGGAGCCCGGCTTTCCTGGAGATGGCTGAACACCTGCCTGCCGATGGAAATCAGTGAATGAATTCCTTATTACCTTGCTTGTGCGTGCAGCTTCAGCTTTACCTGTTAAACTGTCTTTATCTCAACCCACGAGTTTTTTCACTTTTACCCTTCTAAGTCTCTTCCCATCTCACTGCAGGGGACTGAGTGAGAGGCTGGGTGGGTGTAGTGGGTTGACCCTGGCTGGAGGCCAGGTGTCCACCAAAGCTGCTCTGTCACTCCTCCTCCTTCACTACACAGGGGAGAAAAGGTATAATGAAAGGCTTATGGGTCGAGATAAGGAGGGGGAGAAATCACTCACCAATTACCATCACAGGTAAAACAGACTCAACTTAGAGAAAAATTCATCTAATTTATTACCAAGCAAAACAGAGCAGAGGAATGAGAAATAAAATCAAATCTTAAAACACCTCCCACACTCCTCCCTTCTTCCTGGGCTTAACTTCACTCTCGGTTTCTACCTACTCCCCCTCAGCGGCACAGGGGGATGGGGGAATGGGGGTTGTGGTCAGTTCATCACATGTTGTTTCTGCTGCTTCTTC
>VXBL01009962.1:1180954-1221146 GCA_013400195.1 Aramus guarauna
GCGGGTCCATCTTGGAGCTGGCTGACATTGCCGCTATCAGACAAAGAGAAGCTTCTGACAGCGTCTCACAGAAGCCACCCCTTTAGGTCCCTCACTACCAAAACCTTGCCACATAAACCCAATACAGTGGGGCTGAGCTGCCTACCTGCCTACCAGAGGTAATGCCCAACACTGCCTTACATAATGCCCAGCTTCTTCCTGCATTGCTTCCCATTGCCTATAGTTCCCTCTATAGGCCTTTCCACTTCTACTCACATTAAAAGAAGGTAAATGTCCAAAAAGATATGAAGGGGTTTGTTTGTTTGTTTGTTTTCTTTTTGTTTTAATTACTCTGGAATGTTAGATTTTGTTTCTTTTTCTTTTCTTTTCTTTTCTTTTCTTTTTTTTTTTGTGACGGGGAGGAATGGTAACAGTTGGGTTTACAAAGAATTTTACTCAGAAGATATCAACATGCTTTACAAAGGAGGGCAGTTCTTATTAGTACCATTTCATACTGAAATACAGAGCCATAAAATAAGTTGTGAAAGACAATTCAACAATCTGAGAAACAATAGTATCCAGATTCCTAATTAATTTCTCTGTTCATTAGGCAACACTATTTTCCTTGAAATGATAAAAAATGGAAAGGTATCAAGTACAACCAAATTTGTTTCTGGTGGTATTTTTTTCTTTGTTTATTTTTACAAGAAGTTTACTCACTTTTGGGCTTGTATGCAATACAAGGGGAGAATGATGTTTACATTAATTGTTATTCAAATATATATTTGATAAAAAGATGGGGCTTTTTACATTAAGTAGACTCATAATATTTTAAGTTTCTTTAAAAAAAAATCTAAAGATTCATCTATAGGAGTCAAGAACTGTATAATTATTACCTTAAAAGAGAAGATGGATCCAAAATCATAAACATTTTAGCAATAGACTAGTTGTGATTATAACATCAACTATGTACTGAATTGAAATATTATTAATCAATTCAAGAAAGCAAGAAGAGAAAGTGAAAATTATGACCTTCAGAAGAGATTATCAGGTTGAAATACAGGATATTCATTTTTACATGTAAAAATCTTGTTTATTTTTACAGTTCTGCCAAAATTTCCCTCAGTGGGCAGACTGGTCCAAGCTATACCAGTGTCTGATTCGGGATTCCTAAGATATATACCTCCACTGTAAATGGACAGGAAAAAAATTAAGATCAGTTGTACCTGAAGGCATAAATGCCTGTGCCCATACATAAATCATGGGTATATATAATATCTCTCATAGCAAATTTTGCATACCGATAATGAAATTTTTGTTAGCAAGAGCTTCCAAAGTTAGATATAAATTGTACGCCCATTGTAGATCATCTGCTGTTTTCCAGATAGTAAAGATGATTCAGCATAATTTTAACCCATTAAAGGCAATAAACATTCTGTCTATGCACATTTTCACCCTACCAAGGAATTTGCCTGAGATTCAGTGAAGATATTTCATCTCAGATATACAAAAATACATATGTAAAATGGTTATTAATTTAGAAAACATAAATTGTTTTTGAATATAGAATATTTAATGATCAATTTTCCTCTTAAACCACTGACATGACTCTTGAGATCGAATCTTGTAAAGTGAAAGACAGCAAAACATTTCTTTTTTCATATTCCTTTATGAAACAAGTTATTTCTTTTGCCTCAAAGCCTTTAAAAGGTAAGCCATTAATCACATTCATAATTTGGCATAGGTAGAGCTGCAATTAATAAAATGCAAAATACTCATAACTCTGAAGCTGAAATAGGCTGTCTCCAAACAGACAAAATAAAGTATTGGCCAAAAAGAAGAGCCTGTCCTGCAAAATTTTAATTCCTCCAGTTTTTGTTGAATGACAGCAAATTTACTGAAAACACTCAGATTGTTCTGTTTCTTATTTTGAAGAAAAGTTGAAGGGTTTTGGTACTACCTTTATCCCAAGAATTGCAGTTACTTAAGAATGAATTATAAAAAGAAATTTAGTTATTTTTCAATATTGGCATTATGATTTATATTTTTCATTCTCAGGAACTTATTTCCCTTTTAACCCCAATAATAATTTGAAAATGAACCTAATAACCACATCCAGTGGAAATAAAGATAAAAAGCAAATAACAGTAATAATAACTTAAATAGTAAGAATAATATAGAAAAAAAGGTGCTGATGCTGTTTTTAAAAAGAAAGAAAAAAATAACAATATAATCACAAGAATAAAAAAAAAAATCATAATTCTCAAATCCAATTATTTGTTTTATAATTAGTATCACCAGCTGCCCTCCCCATGCCCCAAACATTTTTCAGGTAAGCAAACACAGATTGTCTTTTTCCCCATTGCTTTTCATTCTTTGGATTGCCTATGACAACTTAGCTTTTCTGTATTCTCCGCATTGAATGTCTTTGCCATATCCAACATAGTCATTCTTCAGCAAGTTAATTAAGACCAAATAATTTGAAATACTTAAAGGCAAACAATAGCAATAATCTTAAGAAAATCAGTTAGTTGTGTTTATGTAGTAAAGGTTAAGAAGTAATTTGACACTGATCTTAGAATAGTCCTATAAAGAACTTTCTGACAATGTATATGTATAGTAAGAATGGACATAGAGTGGCTGGAAACTACAATTAGAAAAACAAACAAACAAACAAAAAACCAAACAAACAAAAAACCAAAAACACCAGAATTAACTGCTACAATTAAAATAATAAAATTCTTGTTACTATGAAGTGCCATTTTTTACTGGTAGTTGTTGATTATGTAAAATAGTTCTATAACTAATTGTGTATTTAAGTAATTTAAATAAAACCATAGTAAGGCAATGAGCACATTACTAAATAGTTTTGTTTCTTGTGTAGAGGAAGACACCCAAAAAAACCACCATAACAATTATTTTAGAGTTAACAGACCTGCCACAATCTGTTAGTCAGTCAGATAAGAAGCTTGTTGCCAAGTTAGATTTTAATCTTCAGCAATAGTGTCTAGACATCATGTCCAGTTTCACTGTAGCTTCTTAACCCTTAAGATGTTTTTCCTTCTTCTCTTTTTGGTTCTTTTTATATATATGCAAATATGTTGCCATTTCTAAATACACAGAATAGTATAAAGCATTAAAAGTTAATTTTTAAGTCAAGTACCAAAGCACAATGAATGTTCCACAAATTTACGTGAGATATTTTTAATGAAATATCAATCAGCTTGATTTAAGTCTAAAAGAGAAAATCAAAATGAAAACAATAAAAAGCAGAATTGCAAGCAGAGACAAACAATAATTCATATGTTCACAGCAAAGGGTTGAAATTCTTAACTTTTGACAATTTTAAAGACAACTCTCTGATATATTAGCATGTCCTTCTATTTCTTATTTTCTGCCAAAGAAAATGCCAAGAATACGGCTTTTGTTTTTGCTCCTGCTGCTGCTCCAACTGTCAGAATATCAGTAGGAAACAAATATGGGAGTATAAGCTTTAAAGAAACACTATACACTATTATAAATTCTGTTTAACAGAATAATGGAAGGAAAGGCAAAAAAGCATGCATTCATTACTACCTTTCCTTGCCATTCATGAAATATAATTCCAACTGCGGTTTTTAAAACATGTTAAGCACTTTGTCTAAAATGGTAAGCAGCACTCATTGTGGAAAAGGCACAGCAATGATAAAAGTTAAAGAAATACTTTTAGATTTGCCATTCAAAACAAGCTCTGAAAATACTGTTCTTTAAATTTGAAAATGAAAAGCTTCCAGTTATCATTTGTTAAAAACAAGTTATATATAAATTAACAATCAATGAATCACCGTATTAGAGCTCCAAAAGAGCTGAGAATTTTACTTGTTAAATGAGCAAATTTACTTGTTAAATGAGTTAAATTTTTTAGGCCTCAGAAATTCAAGCAGGGGAAACATACTTAGTTTACCCTGTTTGACTGTTGTCTTACTTCCTGCAGTCTTTAAAGAACAGGTTAATTTTATGAATTAATCCAAAGTGGATATGTGGCTTGACAGAGCACAAGAAGTAAAGGGCTACATGAAGAAGTGGTTACATATGAAAGGTGCACATCCATTTATACAAACACAAATCATTCTCTAGACAGAGCCCTTGGTAGGAATCAGGAGAGTTAGAGCTCAGCTCTGCTATTATCGTGTAGTACTTCAGGCAATTCATTTCAGGTCCTTAAATTACTTATTCAACCGCATAATTCCTCCAGAGCTTTCTGACATTTTAATTCTTCCAACATAAATTTCACGTAAAACATGAATAAAATATGACAAACATTCAAACTTAGGAAAATGTAGAAAGCTGGAGAAAGGTAGAAAGCAGAAGGACTGTTTACAAGGGCATGTAGTGAGAGGACAAGGGGTAATGGTCTTAAACTGAAGGAGGGTAGATTTAAATTGGGTATTAGGAAGAAATTCTTCACTGTGAGGGTGGTGAGGCACTGGAACAGGTTGCCCAGAGAAGCTGTGGAGGCCCCTCCCTGGCAGTGTTCAAGGCCAGGTTGGATGAGGCTTTGGGCAGCCTGGTCTAGTGGAGGGTGTCCCTGCCCATGGCAGGGGGGTTGGAACTAGATGATCTTTGAGGTCCCTTCCAACCCAAACCATTCTATGATTCTATGATTTTATGATTCTATAATTTAAAAAAAAATAAAAAAAAATAAAAAAACCAACCAAAAAACAAACAAACAAACAAACAAACAAACAAACCCCTAATGAATTCTATATGTCCCAGCTCAAACATCACTGGGCAAGATAAATTGAGGGAATTCATACACCTTTGTAATGATGTGCTGGGCAGTGGAGATCCAAGACATAACAGTAACGTGGTAACAAAGCAGTGTTTGTGTTCATGACCTTAAACAAAAATTCCTTATGGGAGTAGTTCTAACTCAAATGTTACTTTTGGCTGAACGTGTTGGGTAAAGCCTATATCTCGTGCATTCTACAGCTATGAAATTAATTTTAGAGATATTTTCCTTCAGCACTAACAGTCTGTCAACAGTAGCAGAAAGGTCCATAAGCACCTTTTTTCTCTGAGAAACAGAGTACTTCAGCTTGAGGGTTTCTTGTTACTATGGCAAAATAGTTCCAATGGCACAAACTGTTTCATTTCGAAGGGTGACAGATCTTGGCATCACATTGTATTGTGCAACCAGGCAACTGAAGTGAATACTGGAAAACCTCCAGAGGTACAGGGAGATGTCTAAATATTTATAAAAGTAAATGCCTCAGAAAAATATAACATATCAGTGGAATTAATTTGCTAGAAATGTATACAAACTCAGAGTTCATCTACTGTTTAATGCTATTCAGAATAGAAAATGGAAAAGTCTGAGCCATACTGAGCCAAGTTAGAAACTCTGATAAAACAGGTATGTTACTGTTACTGTGCTAATGGCAGATTGTATTCATGGAAATGAACTTTCAAAGAAAAAGCAAACAGTAAGTCAGGATATAGTGTATCCTTCTTTGGGCTAAATTTAGATGCCAACACTCAAATATTTTCTGCCATTTAAGATGCCTCTGCATCTTACCACCATGTCATCCCTGCTAGCCTTGCCTGGACATCCTGAATACCTGAGCGCCTCACACAGTAATAGATACCTGAGGATGGCCAAACAAATTGTATACCTTGTGTCCTGAAGTGTTTGATGTCATAGAAAGACTCTCCTTCATATAGAAAACCTCTTAATTAAAATAAGGTGTAGAAACAGCTTATATATATTTATACATACAAGATTTTTTATGTACATTATGAAAATGAACGAACTATGGCTGAAAGTATATTCCTGTAACAAAAGCATAGTAATATTAAATGGACATTGCCTTATCATAGTACCAAGGTTCTATATAATTGGACATTTTTTAGATAATGTTATATACTACAAAGAAAGGAAAAGGAAAAGGAAAAGGAAAAGGAAAAGGAAAAGGAAAAGGAAAAGGAAAAGGAAAAGGAAAAGGAAAAGGAAAAGGAAAAGGAAAAGGAAAAGGAAAAGGAAAAGGAAAAGGAAAAGGAAAAGGAAAAGGAAAAGGAAAAGGAANGAAAGGAAAGGAAAGGAAAGGAAAGGAAGGGAAGGGAAGGGAAGGGAAGGGAAGGGAAGGGAAGGAAAGGAAAGGAAAACAATCTCGCCCTTTTGGAGAGATTTGAATACCTACAATTTAGGAAGTAGTAAGAATGCTAGCATGTGACACCAAACTTTGTAATTTACTGGCCATGAATAACAAGGAAAGGAGCTGTGAACTCCAGCCTGTGGGAAGGACTCACATTCAAACAGCTTATGAAGGACTGTATCCCATGAGAGGGGCCCTGCATGGGAACAGGGGAAAAATGTGAGGAAGGAGTGACAGAGAGGAGCTGTTAATGAATGGACTGCAGCCTATATTCCCCACTCCCCTGTACCACTTGATGGGGTAGGATGTAGAAGAGTTCGGCCTGAGAAAAAGGTTTTGTCGTTGTTTCTCACCATCCTACTCTATTTGTAATTGGCAATAAATTAATCTTCCCCAAGTTGAGTCTATTTTGCCCATGAGGGTAACTGATGAGCAATCTCCCTATCCTTATCTTGACCCATGAGCGTTTTCATCTTATTTTCTCTCCCTGTCCTGATGAGGACTGAGATTGAGAGAGCAGCTTGGTAGGCACCTAGCAACCAGTCAAGGTCAATCCACCACAACCGTATAGGAGAATTGTCTTGATATTATAAAATAAAACATTAAAATTACTTCTAATAAAATTACTTATTAAGGTATTTGCATTTAACTATGTTAAATATTAATATTCTATGAGTGATCATAGTGAAAAAAGAAAATAATTTCTCCCAAAAGCCATAAGAATAATGACAGTGATGACTGCACATAGATTCTGAGCCTTGTTCAGTAATGTTTCTCATAGTTTAATTTCCAAAAATAAACAGCACAACACAAAAACTAATTACATATTTCATCTTTTTGTTAATAAAAGTCTACCTACCTCAGTTTTAAAATCTAATCTCCCACACCTGAATGTACTTTCTCAAATCCTATACTTATGTTGAAAATGTCCCTCATATCTCAGTGATAATTGATATATTTATTTTCATCCTGTGCCATTCTGTGCCATGAAATTTATCTCTGTTAAGAGAAAGTGGTAAATATGATTGACTTTAAGGATTACAGGCTTGATTCTTATATTATCTACCTTGATTTTACAGCTTTGCATCTGTAAGCACTTGAGTAGAGCTATTCTTGACGTATATTGGTAAAAAAAATATACCAGAATCAGTGAAGATAATCTCTAGTCATTAGTCTCAAAACCATATCACAAGCAGCTCAAATATGCAGGTAACAGTGCCCTGTAAGAACACGTTGGGGCAGAATCCATTATTTGGATCTAATTCAAATTAAATATGGGTAAACAGAACAGTTTCTGTCAGTTTGCTTAGGCATCATCTGTAATGAATATACAGTGAGGAGATCCTGTAAAAACTCCATTAAAATGTAAAGAGAATAGTAGAAAATGGTAGCTGCAGATTTCCCTCTGCAGGATTATGTGACTTAATTTTAAATCATAGTGTATAATATATAAATAATTTACTCTGGAAAAACTATTTTAATTTTACTTAATAGCAAAATGTGCTGTCAATAAAATATCAGGGGGGGAAAAAAAAAGGAAGAATGCCTTTACAGATAAATTTCAAATACTTTTAGATGAGTTTTAAAGAAGCTAGCTTGCTTCCAAAGACGTGCGCTTAATGACGTTCTTGTTGAAATTATTATTCATCTAGAAACATGAAGATATTGGCTAGAAACTAGAAAAACACAGTGTAAAATGCTCTTCAGACAATCTGAGCCAGTGACCAAGTAAAGTAAATTTTAAGATATAACAATGGTACACATTTGACTTAGATGTCAATGAAACCTGCAAAAAAACTTAAGAGGGGGTTGTAGGTTTACATTTGCCTTTTTTTGCTAATTAACAAAAAGTTCTTCTCTTCCTGAAATTTCTTCTTTTGTTTATATATTACTACTTATAAGCCTTAAAAGCAAAGTGTAATCACTGAACATTTTAGAAATATAGATTACCACATTAGTTCTGATTTTGAAATTGTAAGGAAGATCACAGTAATGTAGTCCCATATTTTATTATCATAATTTCCATGTGTTTATAGAAATAACTGCAAAGATGCAAGATATCATAAAATACTGTAGAATATCCCCAAAAGTATAAACACAATATGCATTTATTATATTTAGCATAAATACTGACAGTTGCATTATATTATTTCCTCTCATAGAGCTCCAGAATGAGACTTTGTAATGCAGTTTGCAGAAGAGGGAGGGCACTGATTTGGATAAATCATGTTCAGGATTAGTGCTCACTAAAACTGATCTTTTTGAACAAAAATAACAGCATTGTATCAAAGAGCTTGAGAAAACATGATAAAACTGTGTCCCAGCACTTCATAACAAAAGCAGAGCTCAAAATATCCTTGAAGACTAGAAATATTTTTAATACTTGACTCAGAAAAGATTTTAAGTCTTTATAACCTGAAAAGAAAAAAAAAAATTAAAAAAAAAATATTATCAAGATAAATGAAAACAAATACATTTTGAAGTGTAATAGAAGTTGTCCTTTGACCTATGTTTAATAACATATTGGTGGCCTTTTTGACATGAAGACAAGAACTTATGGCAATACATATAATAAAGCCTTTGCTATCAGGGATAGCATAGGGTAGACTAGAGTAGACTAGAATAGAATACAACAGAAAAGAACAGAATAGAATATTTCATTTGGAAGGGACCTACAATGATCATCTAGTCCAACTGCCTGACCACTTCAGGGCTGACCAAAAGTTAAAGCACGTTATTAAGGGCATGGTCCAAATGCCTCTTGAACACTGACAGGCTTGTGGCATTGACTACCTCTCTAGGAAGCCTGTTCCAGGGTTTGACCACCCTCTTGGTGAAGAAATTTTCCCAACATGTAGGCTAATCCTCCCATGACACAGCTTTGAACCGCTCCCATGTGTCCAACCACTGAATAGCAGGGAGAAGAGATCAGCATATCCCTCTCCATTTCTCCTCCTCAGGGAAGGATAATTTTAAATGATAAAAGGAATAATAAAAGAACTACGGTGTGGACGGTACCATGCTGCCATACACAGGAATTAACAGAAGTGCAATATCTCACAGCCGTATTTATCTAAGAGAAAATATTCCAGGCACAATATCCTACGTATCTTTAAAGTAAGATATGAAAGGGGAGAGGCTCTGTAATAATTAGTGTCAGGAAGATAATAATTTTTTAACATTTTATCAGGTTACACAGGTTGTTTTATAGTGAAACAAACTTAGTCATCGTGATTTTGAAAATTTCAACTGTAAAATTAATTTGCATTTAAATAACTGTTTTCTTTCCTCATGAAATGTGTATTTTAAGTACAAATTTTAA
Organism: Aramus guarauna; assembly: GCA_013400195.1. Lineage (NCBI taxonomy): Eukaryota > Metazoa > Chordata > Aves > Gruiformes > Aramidae > Aramus > Aramus guarauna. The sequence goes on from VXBL01009962.1 coordinate 1,190,390, forward strand.
AATATGATTGCTTCAATAGGTGAAGCAAAGGGTTCTCTCCCCCATATAAGTGTTCTTTCTACAAAAATAGTTTGTGTTCTATGAAACAAAATGGAAAAGAGTAAACCAAAATATGTTTAGATCTTCCAGTGTTTCACTCACATGCCATTAATTGCAAATATTTTTTTCACTTAGCTATTTTCCTGTCACAAAATGTTTTTCATTGACAGTACAAATAATTTTATTAATATTTCAGTTACCTGAAATCACAAAACCTTACAAAACCAAGCTAAGAGCAAAATTAAGAAGTCAGATGTACCAGAATGTACTTCAAAATTCAAAGAAATAAAGAAATCAAAGCCATGCAATCATATAGCACTCAAGTTTTGTTTTACTGTATATGACATTATGCAAAATTTCAGTGATTAAATTTTTATCTGCTCCTTCCCAATTGCTGAAAAAATCTAGATTACTTAAACAATTATGTTAGCCTGGGACAAAACTAGAAGGAAAATCTATGTGCTGGAGGTTGATTCTGTGGGATCTGCAAATTTTTCCTTAGGAATTTAGTGAGATGTTGAAAGGAAATTTGATTACAGCATTGGGCTTCCCACCTTCTTCTAATTATGCAACATCTCACAGAATCACAAAATGGTAGGGGTTGGAAGGGACCTCTGGAGATCATCTAGCACAACTCCCCTGCTAAAGCAGGATCACCTAGAGCAGGTTGCACAGGGTTGCATCCAGGTGGGTTTTGAATATCTCCAGAGAAGGAGACTCCACAACCTCTCTGGGCAGCCTGTTCCAGTGCTCGGTCACCTCAAAGTGAAGAAGTTTTTCCTCATATTCAGATGGAACTTGCTGTGCTCCAGTTTGTGCCCATTGTCCCTTGTCCTGTCACTGGGCACCATTGAAAAGAGTCTGGCCCCATCCTCTTGAAACTCACCCTTTAGATATTTATAAGCATTGATAAGCATTGATGAGATGCCCTCTTAGTCTTCTCTTCTCCAGGTTAAACAGACCCAGCTCTCTCAGCCTTTCCTCATACGAGAGATGCTCCAGTCCCCTAATCATCTTTGTAGCCCTCCGCTGGACTCTTTCCAGTAGTTCTCTGTCTTTCTTGAACTGGGGAGCCCAGAACTGGACACAATATTCCAGATGGTATTCCTTCCCAGCAGGTCAGCCCCTAACCTGTACAGGTGCTTGGCGTTATTCCTCCCTAGGTGTAGGACCCTACACTTGCCTTTGTTGAACTTCATTAGGTTCCTCTCCGCTCCACTCTCTAGTCTATCTAGGTCTTGCTGAATGGCAGTGCAGCCTTCTGGTGTATCATCAGCCACTCCTCCCAGTTTAGTATCATCAGTGAACTTGCTGAGGGTACAATCTGTCCCCTTATCCAGGTCATTGATGAATATGTTGAATAAGACTGGACCCAGTACCGGTAGCTACAGGCCTCCAACTAGACTCTGCGCTGCTTATCACAACCCTCTGAGCTCTGTCCTTCAGCCAGTTCTCAATCTACCTCACTGTCCACTCATCTAACCATCACACTTCCTAAGCTCACCTACGAGGATGTTATGGGAGACAGTGTCACAAGTCTTACTGAAGTCAGTTCTTTTCTGACTGACATGTGAGATCGAGAGCAACAAGAGCAACGACCCAGTTTCCTGCTCTGCTCAGGATGCACCATAATCACACTTTTTGATGAAAAGTGCAGGTCATCTACATCCTGGAAGTGAGTGACCCTGAGGATGAGTTGAAACACAAACATGATTAAGTGCATGCTGGTCACTTAAGGTGTAGATGATTAGAGTCCTGTTAAAACATGTGCAACTGTACATGAAAAGGTGTAAAGCTGGCATGAATCAAACATATTGTGGACATGTAATTGGATTTTAGGTGTGAATTTTCAAGCCTCGAAAACTACATCCCTGCTCATTCCCGCTGAGATCTAACTGTGTTCCCTCGGGTGGATTGCATCAGTGCTCACTTGAGATATGTACACTGGAAAAGTGTATTATTAAATGCAGCAGATTGCCAGATACACATAGCAGAAAGAAATTTTGGTCTTCAGAATACAATGAATTAGTACCACCAAATGCAATAGCTTTACATATCCATACATATATAAAAACATATAGTTCATATACACAAACATATAGTCAAATAATGCATATATAGAGATAAATACATATAAAAGCTTCACTAGGCATTGAGGGTTGTTTGTTTTTTACAGTGCAGTGATCGTTATGAAATATTTTACTGCTGAACATGGACTCCTGGAAGAGTAATTTTTGAGAAATAAATATTTACTGTCATCCTTTAACTGAGAAGCGCAAAACCTTACAACCACTTAATATGTGCTGTGAGAGAAGTGAATATAACAAAAACGGTCATTTAGTTACGCTGTGGATGTTTTCTTACACATATAGTAAGTTTAAATACACCTATATATTAACAAGTCTCACTAGACCCAACGACCACTAGAATGCCTAGTCAGTCACCTAGAATAACTCACCGTTACAGCTGACTTCACTGTTCCACCTCTGGTCCCCTACTACCTTGCAACCATGTAGCCCTGTAAGGTAGTATTGCCATTCCCAGTAAAAGGCTACAACCTTTGTATGGAATTCACAGGGCCTCAATATTGGTGTTTGTCAGATTTACCCTGTCTGAACTTTTCTTGGTGTGGCTGCGGTTTTATTTTACTTTGTTGCTATGACAGCAATTTCTCTTGTTGACCAGGTCTGTACGGCTAGTTCACTTTTGTTTACCTTTGCATAGTACAACCACAGTTTTATACAGATGGGTGTAACAAGTAGTTGTTCTATTAGAATGAGGTATTTATGACTTTTACAAAATTGTGTGGGATAAGGGAATGTGGGTTTCATATAACTGCAGAGGCCTTCAGAAATGGAGAGACAGGATGCAGTCTACATGGGTGGACAGCGTGGGATGATAAAAGATTAATTACAGGCTTGGCACTGGGGACCCCACAGCTATAAACCACTCTCCATAGCTCAAGAAATGTAGACTTGGAGCTGGACAAAATTGGCTTTAGGGGTAACAGAGCAAAAACCCAGTATCTAATATAGATAAAACATACCATATATAGTAAATTTGGATACAATTTTGGATGCAATTTAGATGCTGCAGATCAATAAAGAAAGATAAAGGTATAAAAGTGTGTATCAAACATAAAAAAAAAAAAAAAAAAAAAAAAACCCAANATAAAGGTATAAAAGTGTGTATAAAAAAAAAAAAAAAAAAAAAAAAAGACCCAAAGTGGGTCTTAGGGGAGCAAGAAGAAAGCAGCAGTATTATCATCATATTCACGCCAATAAAAGACTGCAGTGCCTGATGACTTATGGTGTTAACCTCCCCAGCAGTCAAAAACTATCGATTTTAAGACCTAGTGGAGCGATGGAATGATGAGCATAACCCCAAGAGACAGAAACTAAGTTGCAATTTTAATAGTGTTATAGCTATTGTTATTACTATTACTGTTGAGACTTCTGTATAAAGGTACTCTAACTGCACTATTATTCTTTCTTTTTCTGTAATAATTAGATGTAGACTAATAATGTTTCTTGAATTAAACTGTTAAGATTTCCATTATACTAACAATTAATTCTTGGTTTTACTTATATATATTGTGTGCTCTTTGCCCATGAACAAGATTTTGACTTCTTATTGCTGACTTACCATTTTTCAATCAGAAGTCCTAAAAATAACAGTGTATTCAGCCTTAGTAGATTAAATTATACTGCATTTCTCTGATATATATTGCTCAACCTTTACTTTCATTTCAGTGGCACCATGATTAATGTGATGACTACTTGTGTTTCTATAGCAGAAGGAGCTTACAACTACAATATCAATACTTGTAACATCTTGGTAGCATTTTTATAGTGGAAAACCCTGTTATCTACATATTCAAAACAGAATTACAGAGTTCATTGTTTGATCTGATGTAAGAAGCTGTAAATTGGCCTCCAAAACCTGTGTTCCATTCACAAAACTGTTTTTCCTCTTTCCTGTGTCTTAACAAAGACACAGCTAGGTGTACCTTTAAAAAAGCTTAATTCAAATTGAATATACATATGTTATTGGTCTTTACAATTATATAGCTTATACGTACATGTAGAATTACAAAAACATGAATATCAGAACATGATCTATTGCATTTGGAAATTAAGAGTTTAATCAGAAACATCATGGCTAACTATGCCATACCTGAAAACATTTGGAAACAGTTTAGAAACTAACTTTCAGTATCTGATTTTTCTATTTATAAAAATACTATCTGAAAATATTAATTTCTCCACTTTCAGTATGTACTATTCAAATTTCTTTTTATTTGCATGTGTACACACATACATATAAACTCACTCCATATTCATGATCCTTGATCTATCTATAATTTATGATTTGGATTTAAAAATGCACTAAAAGTTGAAAGAAATATATGGAATAAAAATAAAGATTTATATTTTAGTTTAAGTTGTGAAGTAACATTTTATAACAAAAAGTGTCATGTGTATTACAAATCTACACCATTTACCCCTCAGAAAGCAAATTTTGTATTCACGATGAGCTGATAAAATTTCTGATCAAGTATTATCTAGTGTCATCTATGAGCGTAGCTGACATACAAATAGAATTCTGCTCCTGTTTTTCTGGACGTTGCAAGTATAAATCAACAAAAATTCTACTATATTCAAAACAAAATCTAAAGTCACATTTTACTTAGTCTCTTTGGATTTCATTTGTATATATTTTCTTTGCACTTACTGAAAGGCTTATCACTGCCTTCCCATTGGTTCCTAAGTCAGGATACTTTTATTTTATTCCTTTCAATAATGAATCCATTTCTTACTTTAAAAGACTTTAGACATACAAAAATATACATGCATCATATGACAAACAATTATTCTAAAAAAAATCAACATTTCTAAAAGGCTTTTTAGCTAATATGTTTGTTTTATCAGATCTTCAGTTTTCTTTCATTTTCTCTTTCCCTGTACCTCCCACTTGTGCAATGTTCATGAAACCAAATTATTTGCATTAACAAGTGTAAACACTTATTAGTGAATACAGCTAGATGTGAGTACAGTTTAGTTATGAAGATATTAGATAAAAAGTTTAAATTACCAAAACATCATTACCTTCTCTTTGTGTTTTAATTCTAGCTGGATATAATAGTATGCCCTTTTTGGTTTCATTCACAAGAGATGTCAGATGTGAAGTTGTCCAATTCTATTTAGTTAGCCATCTAAGAACTGATTACTTAACTGATTATTCAGCAAAAAAACCTAGCTTTATGTCTGTTAATGGGATTTGCTATTCTAACCCATGCAATTATTTTTAGAACTCCATCAGCTTTCATGTCTGTGTTTTTATATTTACTTTGGCTGTTCAAAACCCTTTACCATTCTCTACACAGCTCATCCAAATTAATTTTTTCTTCATGACCACTTTCTCGAGAAAAGCTATATTTTTGAAATGCAAAGCTGATCTTAAATACTTTGAATTTAATGTATCACTGCATAAAGAGGAGACTATTTCTTTAATTGTGCACATGAATCATTTAAAGTTTTAGCTTTCTTTACAATTCTTAGTCTACAGAACTGAAGGGCTTCTAACAATAGACAGACTATAGACAGAGTACCATGAAGAACAAGATTGTGAAAGGCACTACATTTATGCATGCTTAATAATGTCTAATAATCACAGAAATGAGATGGTTGCCTTTCCTAAATTTGTGCTGCAAAGAAGTCTACATCACAACAGTCACAACATAATCCGAGCAGTCAGAAACACAGGGCGTAAAATCAAGTACTCTTCCCTGAATGTGATACTTCTGGTCTGGTAAAGTTTATGGCAAGATGTATTTCAGAAATAACTTGTTAGTAATGAAGTCATACACCTAGCCATCCATAAGAAAAAGATTTTTTTTCAAAGGAAATACTATTTCCCTTCCTCCTCAACAGCAGAAACCTATATCAAGGAACTAAAATAAGGATGCTGTGGGAATAGAAAAAAATTAACAAAAAATGAATACAGATATGGATTACTCGTCTCAAGTATCTCTAGATATTAGCTGCTGTATTTGGTTTGTGTTTCAATAGCAAGGTTTTAGTAGTGGGTGGGCTACAGGGGTGGCATCTGTGAGAAGCTCCTAGAAGCTTCCCCCATGTCCAACAGAGACATTGCCAGCTGGCCCCAAGATGGACCCGCTGTTGGCCAAGGCTGAGGCAATAAGTGATGGTGGTAGTGCCTCTGGGATAACATAGCTAAGAAGAGGAAAAACTGCTGCATAACAGCAGCCAGGAGAGAGGAGTGAGAATGTATAAGTGGAACAACTGTTCAGACCCGAAGGTCAGTGAAGAAGGAGGGGAAGGAGGTGCTCCAGGTGCCGCAGCAGAGATTCCTCTGCAGCCCATGAGGAAGACTATGGTGAGGCAGGTTGTCCCCATGCAGCCCATGGAGGGTGATGGTGGAGTAGATATCCACCTGCAGCCCTTGGAGAACCCCACATCAGAGCAGGTGGAGGCACCTGAAAGAGGCTGTGACCCTGTGGGAAGCACATGCTGGAACAGGCTCCTGGCAGGACCTGTGGCCCCATAGCCCATGCTGGAGCAGGTTTGCTGGCAGGTCTTGTGGTCCTGTGGGAGACCCACGCTGGAGCAGTCTGGTCCTGAAGGACTGCACCCCATGGAAGGCTCCCACACTGGAGCAGTTTGTGAAGAACTGCAGCCTGTGGGAAGGACCCACATTGGAGAAGTTCCTGGAGGACTGTCTCCTGTGGGAGGGACCCCATGTTGGAGCAGGGGAAGAATGTGGANTTTGTATTCACGATGAGCTGATAAAATTTCTGATCAAGTATTATCTAGTGTCATCTATGAGCGTAGCTGACATACAAATAGAATTCTGCTCCTGTTTTTCTGGACGTTGCAAGTATAAATCAACAAAAATTCTACTATATTCAAAACAAAATCTAAAGTCACATTTTACTTAGTCTCTTTGGATTTCATTTGTATATATTTTCTTTGCACTTACTGAAAGGCTTATCACTGCCTTCCCATTGGTTCCTAAGTCAGGATACTTTTATTTTATTCCTTTCAATAATGAATCCATTTCTTACTTTAAAAGACTTTAGACATACAAAAATATACATGCATCATATGACAAACAATTATTCTAAAAAAAATCAACATTTCTAAAAGGCTTTTTAGCTAATATGTTTGTTTTATCAGATCTTCAGTTTTCTTTCATTTTCTCTTTCCCTGTACCTCCCACTTGTGCAATGTTCATGAAACCAAATTATTTGCATTAACAAGTGTAAACACTTATTAGTGAATACAGCTAGATGTGAGTACAGTTTAGTTATGAAGATATTAGATAAAAAGTTTAAATTACCAAAACATCATTACCTTCTCTTTGTGTTTTAATTCTAGCTGGATATAATAGTATGCCCTTTTTGGTTTCATTCACAAGAGATGTCAGATGTTGTCCAATTCTATTTAGTTAGCCATCTAAGAACTGATTACTTAACAACTGATTATTCAGCAAAAATAACTAGCTTTATGTCTGTTAATGGGATTTGCTAATCTAACCCATGCAATTATTTTTAGAACTCCATCAGCTTTCATGTCTGTGTTTTTATATTTACTTTGGCTGTTCAAAACCCTTTACCATTCTCTACACAGCTCATCCAAATTAATTTTTTCTTCATGACCACTTTCTCGAGAAAAGCTATATTTTTGAAATGCAAAGCTGATCTTAAATACTTTGAATTTAATGTATCACTGCATAAAGAGGAGACTATTTCTTTAATTGTGCACATGAATCATTTAAAGTTTTAGCTTTCTTTACAATTCTTAGTCTACAGAACTGAAGGGCTTCTAACAATAGACAGACTATAGACAGAGTACCATGAAGAACAAGATTGTGAAAGGCACTACATTTATGCATGCTTAATAATGTCTAATAATCACAGAAATGAGATGGTTGCCTTTCCTAAATTTGTGCTGCAAAGAAGTCTACATCACAACAGTCACAACATAATCCGAGCAGTCAGAAACACAGGGCGTAAAATCAAGTACTCTTCCCTGAATGTGATACTTCTGGTCTGGTAAAGTTTATGGCAAGATGTATTTCAGAAATAACTTGTTAGTAATGAAGTCATACACCTAGCCATCTATAAGAAAAAGATTTTTTTTCAAAGGAAATACTATTTCCCTTCCTCCTCAACAGCAGAAACCTATATCAAGGAACTAAAATAAGGATGCTGAGGGAATAGAAAAAATTAACAAAAAATGAATACAGATATGGATTACTCGTCTCAAGTATCTCTAGATATTAGCTGCTGTATTTGGTTTGTGTTTCAATAGCAAGGTTTTAGTAGTGGGTGGGCTACAGGGGTGGCATCTGTGAGAAGCTCCTAGAAGCTTCCCCCATGTCCAACAGAGACATTGCCAGCTGGCCCCAAGATGGACCCGCTGTTGGCCAAGGCTGAGGCAATAAGTGATGGTGGTAGTGCCTCTGGGATAACATAGCTAAGAAGAGGAAAAACTGCTGCATAACAGCAGCCAGGAGAGAGGAGTGAGAATGTATAAGTGGAACAACTGTGCAGACCCGAAGGTCAGTGAAGAAGGAGGGGAAGGAGGTGCTCCAGGTGCCGCAGCAGAGATTCCTCTGCAGCCCATGAGGAAGACTATGGTGAGGCAGGTTGTCCCCATGCAGCCCATGGAGGGTGATGGTGGAGTAGATATCCACCTGCAGCCCTTGGAGAACCCCACATCAGAGCAGGTGGAGGCACCTGAAAGAGGCTGTGACCCTGTGGGAAGCACATGCTGGAACAGGCTCCTGGCAGGACCTGTGGCCCCATAGCCCATGCTGGAGCAGGTTTGCTGGCAGGTCTTGTGGTCCTGTGGGAGACCCACGCTGGAGCAGTCTGGTCCTGAAGGACTGCACCCCATGGAAGGCTCCCACACTGGAGCAGTTTGTGAAGAACTGCAGCCTGTGGGAAGGACCCACATTGGAGAAGTTCCTGGAGGACTGTCTCCTGTGGGAGGGACCCCATGTTGGAGCAGGGGAAGAATGTGGAGTCCTCCCCATGAGGAGGAAGGAGTGGCAGAGACAACGTGTGATGAAGTGACCACAACCCCCATTCCCCATCCCCCTGTGCTGCTCAGGGGGAGGAGGCCTCGGAAGAAGGGAGGGATGGGGAACAATGTTTTTTAAGATTTCTTTTTATTTTCTCATTACCCTACTCTAATTTGATTGGTAATAAATTAAATTATTTTTTTCCCCAAGTCGAGTCTGTTTTGCCCATGACAGTAATTGGTGAGTGATCTCTCCCTGTCTTTATCTTAAACCACAAGCCTTTTGTTATATTTTCTGTCCCATTGTCCAGCTGAGAAGGAGGAGTGATAGAACAGCTTGATGGGCACCTGGGATCCAGCCAGGGTCAACCCACCACATCCTCCAATCTAAAAAATTAAAAGAGATGCAATATAATAGCTAAAGATCTTGACTTTAGTAAGGCTTTTAATATTACTAAGGCTAATCAACATATAAGAGTCTCATAGGCAACCCTGGAAAATATTGTCTAACTTAAAATGTTATGGGATAGAGCCGGAGCTGGTTGGAGAGTATGAATAGTTAGTGTTTTCAACTTCAGATTTGAAAAATGTATAGAGACTTCTACAACTCTTCATGTGCATTTTTTTTAAACAAGCTGTATGTTGAATCATCAAGTCTGATATTTAAGCGTCTACAGTGGGAACGACTGTAAGTACACAGGTTTAGAAAGCAAACTAGTCTTGAGGAATTGGAGAGATTGCCTTAAAAAAACAAATACACACACACCCCCCAAAACAAGCAAAAAACCAGAAAAGTGTCATTAAATAGGATACCACATTTAGAAAGGTGTAACACACTGCTCAGTTACAGACTGAGTGACAGCTAGTCAGGTAACAGGTCTTTAGAAGAGGATCTGGATGTCATAATAGAGCATGAGCTGAACACAAATCATCAGTCACTTCTTTGAAAAAGTCAAATGTCATAATAAATTGTATATAGTAGTCTGCAATAGATAAGGAAACATTTTTTCACTTTAATCAACTTTTATGAGATCTCATCTGCAAAGCTGTGTCAATTTTTGACCTGAATAGATATCAACCAACTAGAGCCTATTTTCTGATTTTAAAAAATAATTATATTTATAGTTGATATTATTTAGTTCTCAGAAATACAAGTGAAGGGAAAGTACAAATCATTTAAGTATTCGGTTTGGGTTTTTAATAATATCAAGATAGGAGATGTTGTTTAAACTGCATAATATATCTAGCCATAAAGAGAAAACAATAAAATTAATAAAACAAACATGAAAGGTTGGTGAGTATGGCATGAGGTGGATGTTTGAGGGAGTCAGCAAAGACTTGAATGTATTCACCATCCCATAAATTTGTGTGAAAGTTCCATTCCACTGTTATCTTAAAGATGGCACATTGTTTTGGATGCAATACCAATGCAGCATACAAAAAAAAGCAAGACCAAATCTGCCTTAAATTATTTTGAACTTGCATGACATTTGAGTAACAAATAATTTGTGCTTCAGACCTGACTATATTCCTGCTGATAGATGATAATATAATATCTCTGACTTAAAATACACTCAGAGGATCTATACTTAAACCCTCTTTCTTTATAAAACTGATCAGCAACAACTCCGTCTCCAGGGATAGAGTGTAGTGAAAGAAACAAACAAGCAAGCATAATTCTATGAAATTACATAAACTGGTAGAATCACAGTATTAACTGACTGTGTTTTTATTTGTCCTGGTTTCATCATGGGTCTTGTGACAGAAAAAATAATAAAAAGAAAAAAATAATGCTGAGACATTATTCAGGTTTCTTCTTAGAGTCACAGAATAATTCAGGTTGGAATGGACCTTGGTAGCTCAATAGTCAAGCCTGTGGTTCAAAGTAGTCAACATGGAATTCAAAACAGGTTGGGCAGGTCTTTGTCCAGTCATGTTGTGATGGAGCAACTAAACATGGAAACCAATTCCAGGCACATGAAGGACAAGAAAGTCATCTGATATAGTCAGCATGGACTCATCAAGAGGAAATCATGTTAGACCAACTTGATTAACTTCTGTGACAAAGTGACTGGCCTTGAAGATGAGGGAAGAGCTGTGTATGTCGTCTACCTGGACTTCAGTAAGGCCTTTGACATGTGAAGAATGAGACTGAGTATGACATGGTAGCATGGCTGTAATGTCACCAAAACAATGTTGTTGGACTAAAATGATACATCTGTAAAATTTCTTTTGGAAGTACTTTTGTCCTCTTCAATACTTGAAGAGCTTAGCTACTAAATACGTGTTGAAAAATGACAGATTTCAGGAAATGTGGAAGTATCATGTAAAGCTGAAATCTAGCAGATAATGAGATTTGTAGTTTTTGTTTCATAGCAACAGATGACCAGGAAATCAAGCACAATGCAGTTTCAGGTTTATTTATTTATTTATTTATTTATTTATTTTTCATTTCAGCGGTTCTGCTCTGTAAAATATCTACAAATTCCCTTAATGGCTATGTCCTATATGCTGAATAGGAAAGGTGAAAAACTAAGACAATAACTTCTTTACTTAGAGGGTGACAGAGCACTGGCTGCCCAGAGAGGTTGTGGGGTCTCCNTGGACCTTGGTAGCTCAATAGTCAAGCCTGTGGTTCAAAGTAGTCAACATGGAATTCAAAACAGGTTGGGCAGGTCTTTGTCCAGTCATGTTGTGATGGAGCAACTAAACATGGAAACCAATTCCAGGCACATGAAGGACAAGAAAGTCATCTGATATAGTCAGCATGGACTCATCAAGAGGAAATCATGTTAGACCAACTTGATTAACTTCTGTGACAAAGTGACTGGCCTTGAAGATGAGGGAAGAGCTGTGTATGTCATCTACCTGGACTTCAGTAAGGCCTTTGACATGTGAAGAATGAGACTGAGTATGACATGGTAGCATGGCTGTAATGTCACCAAAACAATGTTGTTGGACTAAAATGATACATCTGTAAAATTTCTTTTGGAAGTACTTTTGTCCTCTTCAATACTTGAAGAGCTTAGCTACTAAATACGTGTTGAAAAATGACAGATTTCAGGAAATGTGGAAGTATCATGTAAAGCTGAAATCTAGCAGATAATGAGATTTGTAGTTTTTGTTTCATAGCAACAGATGACCAGGAAATCAAGCACAANTTTTAAATAAATAAATAAATAAATAAATAAATAAATAAATAAATTGGAACTAGACAAAAGCAATTATGTTCAAAGCTGGGCAGTCTTAAAACCAAACTAAAAATATGTCGAGTTTAATGCTGAAATAATAAAATAGACTCGGTAGTTGATTTCTACCAAGCACCAAAGGTTCTTGTTAAATATGTAGCCTTTTTAAAATCTGAACAAATAAAGAATATAGAAAGTATAAGCATGTATATCTCATTGGTAAGAGCAAATACATGTTTACTGACTAATGCTCACTAAAAGACACTAGTAGAAAAATAAAGAGCAGAAATAGAGGACATTTTTTAATGTCAAGTTATTTTTGTTTTGGCTCCGCTACTACTACTACTACTGCTATTTCTGTTTGGTTTCCGCTACTGTTTGCTTTAACTGAGAGTTAGCTTGTGTCTAAAGGAAGGACTTAATATATGCTAATAACATGGCCAAGATCTTATTATGCAGGTCTCTTTTGCCTGTTGTTAAGAAACATAAGCTGTCAGTAAGATTGAGTGAAATGAAAAAAATATGCTTGACGCCAACTCAAAGTTCAACATTTGCTTTTGAATCACAGGAAATGGTATTTTTACATGTAATAATTTTTCAAGAAACATTTCAAAATGCAGATGTGACATAATAAGGGAGATTTATTCTGCTTATATCCCTGCCTATTAATCAGTTTTTAAAAGAAAAATGCAAAGTTCTTTATGAATTACAAATCTAGATAAAAATACTAAAAATAAATACATTTGAGACTACCCTAATGTTATTAATTCTAAATGTGGATCTCTAATGACATTTCCAAACTATTTTATTCTCTCTTTATCACTATCAGTGTCTATTTGGTAGACATTTTTATTAGCTAAATAAAAATCACTTGAATTACATCTATGGATATACTGAGCCTCCGTAAAAAGGTTATAGCTAGGTTTAGAGAGTTAGATTTATTGTAATGATTTCAATAAAAGCTTTACTAGCATATTAATTCTTTAGGGATTTTGCATATTACTTTGTATGAAAAATACATTTGAATCTGGTGACCATCTGGCAGCTGTACAAAAGACTAATTTTGTCATTTTGATACTAATGTTCAGGGTGTTTTATTTAAATTAAACATTTTTTTTTAAGGAAGATACATCACAGCAATATCTATCACAGAGAAAAAAAGCATGAAATGTTAGCATAAAACATTTCTTATTTTTCTAATACATTCCGTATGATCTAGAAGATTGTAGTGCAAGCATATATCAATTTTGGTTCTATTAGTACAAACTGTCCAACTGTTATAAAACACTATTCAGAAGTGCTACTATCAAAACATTTGTTGTAGAATTTTCTCTTTGTCTCAGTGTTTCTGTACAGAATAGCACTTCTCTCTTTTTATTAAAAACATTTTTCATTCTGTGATTGCAAAGATAATCTAAAAATGTGAACCAAGGGCAAATATGAATATGTAGCAAGTCTCGGAAAATGGCTTGTGGTGATTAATTCTGCCCATTATGTCTCATCAGGGACCTTTGGACTGTGATATTAGCATTTTCCCACAGCACCAAAAATGCTGTAATTTTGTTAGACAAATCAATGTTCTGAATGTCAATAATACCCATTATCTTTTTTCTGTCTCCTTGTTTCATTGTATCTGATTCAGACCATACCACTCTATAACTGTCAATAGAAGGTAAATTCAATTAATTACAAGGCATATACAGACTGATCAGTTTTCTACCTCAGGTGGAGGCTCTAGGATTCTGCTTAAAACCAGGAAGAAGCAACTTAAGATTTCCTAAATCCTTTAGAATTTAGAAGATTAATTTGTGAAGCTAACTACAGATTCTCTGAATTCTAATGCATGCAGACCAGTGGGGGGAAAAAAATAAAATTGATCCATATCATTTTGACAGTTTTTAGCTGCTAATACCCACAGAGCTCTATAAAGAACACAATAATAATGATAATAATAATAATAATAACAACAACAACAATAATCACTAACCCAATTGTTGAAAGCTACTACTGCATATTTATTACTGCAAATTTCATCTAAATGTCTTATTCAAGTAGTATAAGAAGGAAGGGTATTTCTTGAAGCTGAACTGAATTAATTATGTTTCAAACTGACATGTAGCTATTCACATTGGAACAACACTGTAAGGGTAAAAAAATACTCTGCAAGTCTTTGATCCCCATATGATGAAACTGTCCAACAGTGAACTGAAAATAAAAGTTTAAGACCATAATTAAATTATTAAACTATTAAATAATATCTCTAAATATTACTCATGTCTATTACAGCTGTCATATAATTTTGAAAAGAACCTGTCCTTATTATTCTTTGGGTTTTGGAATAAAAAAAACATTTAAATATTACTATAATGGCTTTCTAGAAAAAAAAAATTAGGATTTTAGAGATATTCTTGATTTTTAAACACTCATTTCTTATCTGTTTGAACAAAGAGAAGATCAGCCACATTAAAGTCCAAATTCTAGTGGCAAACCCAGCTTTGTGACATATTTACAGGTAAAAAAATCCTACATAATGTCATATATTTATTGTAAAGCATTTTCTTTTAAATAAATAATTTGGCCCTTCTTATGTAAAATACTGTTTGTAATAATCAAATACCTTTAGGAATCTTAAATAGCATTGTACAGGTCTTAATAGAAGTTCTTGTAAGTTCTTTAAAATTGTCTATAATTATACTGTTATACTTAAAATGCCAAGCTTAAAATAAGCTTGATAATTCTTATGTCTGTAGGAATACAAATGAATGTCTAGTACCTGAGAAATTTGTGAAGTACACATATGAACACATAAAATATTCCCAATGTTGAAATCATTTTGCTCATCAGAGTATCATTTAGGTTGTAAGTGACCTCTGGAAGTCATCTAGTCCAACCCCTGACTCGAGTAGGTACAACTAGATTATAAAGCTTATCATATTTGAAGTGGCTATACTAAATTACCATAAAGCTAGTGGTGTAATAAAGACACCACCTCCGTCATTATTTTACCACATTACTGTAAATCCAATTCAGGAACGGTATTTTGATTGGTCTAAATAAAAGAATATGGATTGAACTAATTATGCTGAAAACATAGTCTCTTACCAGCACAGATGTAATACAAAATGTTTCAAAGCGTAGGCATAGAACTCTAAAAGAGAATCCTTCAGTGAATATCCTTGAAACAGCAATCAAGAGATACACTTATTACATCCACAGGACTTATAGCATAACAAAAGAAAACAAGTAAGCAAGCAAAAATGACCAAACAAATGTTTCTCAATGGTCTGAATGTTGTCCGAACTCAAAGGATCGTACAGAAACTAGACACACCCAAAAGATCTGCAATATGTTTCTTCTACCTCGTTTTTATAGAAAAAAGGTTTAAAATGAATAGAAACTCATTGCAGAAATCAGTACTAAGGATGGAATTCAGTATAAATCTAAATAGTTGTCTAGTGTCATTTGAAAGTATAAGGTAAAATCCACACGTTGCCTGAAGATAATGTATCTGTGAGAGGTCCAAAATTTTCTGAAGCAGCAGCTGGAGGCTGGGAACGATTACTTACGGCACCTCAAACAGTATTAGAAGCCTGTGGTGAAGTAGCTGAAATGAGCTCTAAAGCACCTAAATGTAGATGTTTACCTGTTTGTGTCTAAAGGTGCTTTAGGTATCTAATTTCTCATTGCAGTAAATATAGCTAAAAGTTTTCATCTGACTGGCAGCTAGGTGTCTGCTTCAGGCTAAGAAGAAGTACTGTGTAGGTTCCCCTGGTTATAACTCAATTAGGCATTGAGGGCTCAGTAAGGTGCCCACAATTTAATGACTAGTGCTAACTGAGATGGTTTAAGGTATCAGAGACATAGTCATGGTCTGGCTGATAGAAAAGGATCTATGGGAACCTATGTCTTTCTGGATCCACACCTGGAGGGAAAGCAGAAGAACTCAAAAGAAACTAGAGATTTCTCTGGTGGGCAACTGAGCCTTGAGACTGCCTCCAGACATCTAACTGTATATTGACCAACACTGTGTAACATCTTTGTCAGCAACATGGACAGTGGTATCGAGTGCACCCTCAGCAAGTTTGCTGATGACACCAAGCTGTGTGGTGTGGTCAACATGATGGAGAGAAGGGATGTCATCCAGAGGGACCTTGATAGGCTTGAGAGGTGGGCCCGTGAAAACCTCACGGAGTTCAACAAGGCCAAGTGTAACGTCCTGCACATGGGTCAGGGTAATCCCAAGCACAACTACAGGCTGGGCAGAGAGAATGGACTGAGAATAGCCCCAAGGAGAAGGACTTGAGGGTGCTGGTGGATGAGAAGCTCAACGTGACCCAGCAATGTGCCCTTGCAGCCCAGAAAGCCAACTGTATCCTGGGTTGCATCAAAAGAAGTGTGACCAGCAGGTTGAGGGAGGTGATTTTCCCCCGCTGCTCTGCTCCTATGAGACCCCACCTGGAGTACTGCACCCAGCTCTGGAGGCCTCACTACAAGTTAGACATGGAGCTGTTGGAGAGAGTCCAGAGGAGGACCACAAAGATGATCAGAGGGCTGGAGAACCTCTCCTATGAAGACAGGCTGGGAGAGTTGGGGTTGTTCAGCCTGGAGAAGAGAAGGCTTTGGAGAGACCTTATAGCAGCCTTCCAGTAACTAAAAGGGGCCTACAGGAAATGTGTAGTGGGACTGTTAATAAGGACATGTAGTGACAGGACAAGGGGTAATGGGTTTAAACTGAAGGAGGGTAAATTTAGATTAGATGTTAGGAAGAAATTCTTCTCTGTGAGGGTGGTGAGGCACTGGAACAGGTTGCCCAGAGAGGCTGTGAATGCCTCCTCCCTGGAAGTGTTTAAGACCAGGCTGGATGGGGCTTTGGGCAACCTGGCCAAGTGGAGGGTGTCCCTGCCCATGGCAGTGGGGTTGGAACTAGATGATCTTTGTGGTCCTCTCCAACCCAAACCATTCCATGCTTCTATGATATATTTAGTCTTGAACTGGCTCATGTCCAGATAGTCCATTTTTAAAAGTGATAACCAGATGAATGCATTGTTAGTCTATATATTAGATCTTGAGTGTAAAAACTTATCATCAGTCTCGTATCTTCATTTGCTCTTGATGGAACTAAACTCGTGCAGAATGAACAAGTGGAATCAGCGATGACTTTCTGCAGAGTGCAGCAGTAGTGTGTTTAGTGGAGTAGCTGAACATTTACCTTAGAAACATTAGAATCCTTGTGCTCACTTCAAGTGGAAGTAGTTTATTTACTAGATTTTTTTTTTTTTTTTTTAATTTAGATGGTTGTTTGCATTGTGTTTGCATGGCAAGGTTTTGGTAGTGGGAGTGGAGTCTACAGGAGTGGCCTCTGTGAGAAGCTCCTAGAAGCTTCCCCCATGTCCAACAGAGATATTGCCAGCCAGCTCCAAGATGGACCTGCTGCTGGTCAAGGCCTAGTCAATCAGTGACAGTGGTAGACCCTCTGGGATAAAACAGTTAAGAAGGGGAGAAGAAAAAGTACAACAAAAACTTCAGTCAGAGAGAGGAATGAGAATATGTAAGGAACAACTGTGCAGACACCAAGGTCAGTGAAGAAGGAGAGGAAGAAGGTACTCCACGCAACAGAGATTCCCCTGCAGCCTGTGGACAAGCGACTGATGAGGCAGGCTGTCCTCCTGCAGCCCATGGAGGCTGATGGTGGAGCAGGTATCCACCTGCAGCCTGTGGAGGACCCCACATCAGAGAAGGCTGTGGCCCCATGGAGAGAGGAGCCCATGCTGGAGCAGGTTTGCTGGCAGGACTTGTGGTCCTCTGGGAGACCCACGCTGGAGCAGTCTGGTCCTGAAGGACTGCACCCCGTGGCAGGGTCCCATGCTGGAGCAGTTTGTGAAGAACTGCAGCCTGTGGGAAGGACCCACATTGGAGAAGTTCCTGGAGGACTGTCTCCTGTGGGAGGGACCCCATGCTGGAGAAAGGGAAGAGTGTGAGGAGTCCTCCCCGTGAGGAGGAAGGAGTGGCAGAGACAACGTGTGATGAACTGACCACAACCCCCATTCCCCATCCCCCTGTGCTGCTCAGAGGGAGGAGGTAGAGAAAACTGTGAGTGAAGTTGTGCCCAGGAAGAAGAGAGGGGTGAGAGGAAGGTTTTTTAAGATTTCTTTTTATTTTCTCATTACCCTACTCTAATTTGATTGGTAATAAATTAAATTGCTATTTCCCCAAGTTCAGTCTATTTCTCCCATGACAGTAAGTGGTGAGTGATCTCTACCGGTCTTTATCTTAAACTACAAGCCTTTCATTATATTTTCTGTCCCCTTGTCCAGTTGACAAGGGGGAACGATAGAGCAGCTTTGGTGGGCACCTGTCCTCCAGCCAGGGTCAAACCAACACACCGTTATAGAAAATAGATGATCTAGAACAAAAATTGAATATATTGTTTGATGAAAAAATGAACAATTCATGTTTTCCTTTTAGATAAGGTAAGAGCAGAAAGGCTACGAATTTTAAAGAGTTAATACCTGGCCAATATAGAAAAAAAATAATTTGTAAGAATTTAGAGTTATAAACATAGAACTGCACGTATGTAATAGCATGTATGCAATACCTTCTTTTGAGAGATACCATAAGGCAAATACAAACTATCACTAAGTTTGTTTAAAATCCGTGAGGGAAAAAAACCACCCAATTACAGAGAAAAACAGTACAGACATGTAAAAGTTTCACAATATCTAAGCTACAATTAAAAAGAATGATCATTCAGGAGGGTGTTAACTTGACAGTCTGATAACACAGAACAGTATTAAGAATTACGGTAACTGTGTGGAAAACTGAGTTAAAACATGACACACTTACTCTGCCTGTGTGCATTCTCTGCCTGAGTGACACCTTTTCCTTGGAAAAAAAAACATTATAGGCCATGTCCTGAGTAAGGCAGCTTCTCAGACTACCTTGTTGGGTGGGATTTGTGTCTGAATTTCATGAAGATAATATAAAATCTTAGAAGGACATTTCTGAGCATTGATTTGTTTACCCATAGACCCAGTTCAATCCTGGATGTACAAAGTGTCTGCAAATGTCAGCCTTCTCTATGTGTTACAATAGTTGCACCAGAAAATTAAAAACACATTCACATCAAGGCTTTGATCAATGGTGCTCTTCTCAAACAATCCCCGTCCATCCCCTCTTACTGTGCTTTGGTTTGCATCACAGACCAATTTCACAGCAGATAAACTGAGTTCTTTTTGGATGAAACTAAGCTGGAAGGTGTTCTCCAGCCACTAACAGGCATTCAGCCTAAAGAAACAGATTACAAATAGTTCACAGCAAAACCCCTGAAATATACATGTAATATGGACCTCAGGCTTTTAGCACCAACTGTTTTGCACTATAAAGCTGCTTGTGGTGCACTGCACTATTAATGCTAATGTAAACATAGCCTAATTTATTCTCATAGGACAACTGGAGGCAGTACTCGGATCTTGTCCTATCTCTCTCTCATTTTCCCATCCTCTGAGATTCTGTTTATGCTCTGCAGATCCAAGTTTCTGCAAGACATCCATGTGAACTCAAGAATGGTCTTAAAAAGACAATGTGTTTTCCAGCTTTACCTAGATTTGCCTTCTAGAAATTTCTGAATTTTGACTGAAGAAATATATCAGAATTTTTATCTTCTTGACTAGTACTTTGTTGCCAGGTACTTATGCTAATAATTAAATAAGAAGAATGTTCCTTAGAAGAATGACTTCTGCAGAGAGGCTAAAATCTGCATGAAAGAAACTCTCCATTCACAGAACCTGTGAACTCCATGACAACAGAAGCCCTGTGCCTTGCAAAACAGAACAGCCGTAAGAGCAGAACAAGAGTCTTGATGAAGTTCAGAGAAAATGTAAATTTCCTGTTTCCACGGCTTCATACTTCACATGTCCTACATGATCTGTCATTTTCTTCTGCCCATTTCAATAGCAAATTTTAAATACGAACTGATTAGCAATGAATGAACTCCTCCTAACATGTTTTCATCCTTAGGCAGAAATAAGAGTTTCCGCTGTAATGACCCGGTCTGCCTTTTAATCTTTCATAGCAACTAGAGTCACCTACATCTCATTCCTGTGGTGAAGCCTCTGTTTATGCCTCACTTCAATTTCGAGTGCTTTGCCATGGTGCACAGGTGATATCTTTGTTTATGTATATTTCAGAAAGATTAGTAAGTAAATTTTGTTCCACTGACAACTTATTTCAATTACTAAACTCCACTAGGTTAAAAATATTTCCTTTTGTCATAATGATGAAGTTTCCACCTATGAGGAAGAGGAGAAAAACCATGCTGGGAAATCTCCTCCTACTTACCTGCCATCTGGAAAGGAAACCCTAACAGATGATTCCTTTTCTGAAAGGCATGAAAAACTCAAAAGGCACAATGACCCTCTCATGATTTTATTGTTTAAATAGTAAGCTACCTGGAATGTTTTAGGGTCAATTTTCCATCTTCTCAGAAAGACAACTGGAAGAAATGAAATGCCTTTGTGTCCAGGAAAAGAAGGTTCTTCACCATCCTCCCCTTCTTAAGGTGGGAGCTTGTCCTATGGTTCCCTCTCTGGGCACGTGCATCAGCTGATTTACTACACAGCTCTTCACTCACATCTGCTTCCTTTAATCTAATACAGGAGTTACTATAGCTCTGGGACATGATGAAAGGTGCAAAGAGAAGACCTTTAAGAGCAGAAATGTGTGAACAGCTTGATATAGTTACATTAACCCTTTAAACAATTTACAACTGGTAATCAAGAAGAGGATGCCCCACAGTGTTAGCCTGTAAGGACCAAATCTACATACTGTTTTGTGATTTCAACACTGATTAAAGTCTGTGAACATGAACAGCCAGAAAGCTCTTAAAATAAGCTGGGAAAGACATCAGTTTTACATCACACAGTACAATTACAATTGATAAAAACCCCTCAAAAATGTAAAAAAAAAAATAGACCTTATTTCTTCTCTCAACCAATAATTCATTAAATGGAAGGTGAAGGAAAGTAGACTACAATTACTGAAGTAGAGGTGATCCAGTAAATGATCTAGAACAAGTTGTTTTAGTAAGTCCTTTGACACCATTTCCCACAGCATTCTTCTGGAGAAATTGGCTGCTTAAGGCTTGAAAGGGTGTACTGTTTGCTGGGTAAAAAACTGGCTGGATGGCTGGGCCCAAAGGATTGTAGTAAATGGAGTTAAACGCAGTTAGCAGCTGGTCACAAGTGGTGTTCCCCAGGGCTCAGTATTGGGGCCAGTTCTGTTTAATATCTTTATCAAAGATCTGGATGAGGGGATGGAGTGCACCCTCAGAAGTTTGCAGATGACACCAAGTTGGGCAGGAGTGTTGATCTGCTTGAGGGTAGGAAGGCTCTGCAAAGGGATCTGGACAGGCTGGATCAATGAGCCAAGGCCAATTGTACAAGATTCAGCAAGGCTATGTGGTGGGTCCTGCACTTGGGTCANCTGGAGAAAAGGAGGCTGAGGGAAGACCTTATTGCTCTCTACAACCACCTGAAAGGAGGTTGTAGCTAGGTGGGTGTTGATCTCTTCTCCCCACTGATAGTGGTGAGAGAAAACACTCTCAAGTTGCACCAGAGGAGGTTTAGATTGGATATTAGGAAAAATTTCTTTGTCAAGCACTGGAACAGGCTGCCCAGGGAAGTAGTTGAGTCAGCATCCCTGGAGGTATTTAAAAGACATGTAAGCTAGGCACTTAGGGACATGGTTTTGTGGTGGAGTTGGCAGTATTAGGTTTATGGTTGGACTTGATGATATTCAAGGTCTTTTCCAACCTAAAAAGTTCTAGGATTCTATGTTCTAAGATTTAATCTTGGAATTTTTTTACTTGATCAAAGTTAGATTTTCTTGAGATGATAATTTGATCAGATGAAAAGTTTCACATAGCATTGTGGATTTCTCTATTACATATAGCTTTTCATTATAAGAAAATTGCAGTAAATTGTAAGAAATGTTTTAATGCACAAAGTTTATTATAATGATGTGATTCAACATTTCAATAACTAGGAGGACTTGCAAAGTTATATTTAGGTCTATCATCTTTAAATACTACATGATACACTCAACTGAAAACAGTACATTTCTCTTTGAAATATGTGCAATATTGGGAAAAAAAAATTCCCAAACAGTCTTAGACTATTTCTGAACACGGGTTTGTTTTTACATATGGATTTACCTGAATTCAGCCATAGGGCAAATAACACTAGCATTTCTTTTGACCAAATATCATAAAAACAGCCACTAGTTTTTCTGCATATCATAATAAGCAGGCAGAAAACAAGAATTGCGCTTAGCATAGAATCACACTGAGATTTCCTAATGATAAGTGCTAATTTGTTTTTTGTTCTTACATTATTTCCAAGAGTCTGACCGATCATCTCTTCTTTTCTCCACAGAGACAGATTATAGTCCTCATCACCATGTTCCAGTACTTAAAGGGTGGCTACAAAGAAGATGGAGACTCCCTTTTTACAAGGACTCACATGGAAAAGACGTGCAAGTTACTCCTAGGGAGATTCCGATTGGATACAAGAGGAAAATTTTTCACAGTGAGAACAATAAGCCATTGGAACAATCTCCCCGGGGAAGTGGTGGATTCTCCAACATTGGACATTTTTAAGATTTGGCTGGATCGGGTGCTGGGCCATCTTTTCTAGGCAGTGCTTTTGTCTAGATGGAGCTTTTGCCAAGAAAGATTGGACCAGATGATCCTTGAGGTCCCTTCCAACCTGGGATTCTATGATTCCTTCTGATATGCATTAATTGAAAAGGCATCTGATTATGTTTATCCAAACTATTTTACTCTAGTTCACTAATTGCTTCTAAAGACAAAGTTTGGATTAAAAAAAAAAAAAAAGTATATATATTTGGAAGGAGTGCTTCTGCTGCCCAGTTATCAAAACATCTTCTTTTTCCTACAAACAGGAAAATAAAATAGCAAGGCCTACAATTGAAAAGGCTAGAGAGGGATAGAGAGGGAGTAACTATTCAGTTTAAGGCATAAATCTCTCTTTGGAAGGAAAAAAAAAATATAGGCAGCACACGTTTAACTGGCAAAAAAAAATGGGCAAGGAATAGGAAGCAAACCTTCAGCAACGTTATTTCTTTTGCTTCATTTGCATTTATGATATGAACGTAATCTCCTCTGGGTTTGTGAAACTGTTCCTCCTGTGACTTTGTGATTAAACACTGTTTCAGGAACTCTGGTTTATACTGCTCAAATCCATCATGAAAGCAATGCGACAGTGCAGAAAACTGCAAGGTTCCCTGCCTTCCAGCCAGCACTCTTCACTGGTCTGTTTACATAGAACATCTGCCTTATGTTGCATCCTCTTCACTTGTATCCTTTCCAGTGAGCCTTGAACAGTGATAACAGTTACCTGTTAAATAAATGAAGAGTACAATGTTGAGATGATTGCTGCATGAAAAAGGGCTGGCCAACCTGACAAGCTCTGTCTAAACCATTCTTCCACTGGATACAGAGATGAGACAGGTAACCGAACTCAGCATTTCATTGCCTGTTCTGTCTCATAAGAATACTGGAAAAAGTAAGGAATGAGGAAAAATTCTTTAATCAAGTTCCTTCCTACTGAAAACACTGGACATTTATGCAAAGTCAAATTCTGCATAGAAACAGAGAAATGACCAAAGATGTGATAAGCAAGTACTTGATGTTATTTTTCTACTATAACAGATGATCATGAACCATGTATAGATCTGATGCCTAAAACGTTTATGGGTGACATTTTTGGAAGCAAATAGGGCCACGTTTAAAAGGGCAGTTAAAGTTTTGCTCTGCATAGTGTTGGCAAGGTTTAATTATTAAGAAACTTTTTAAAAAAATGACTCAGACTTAGACATGTGACGGACTGACTGATATAGACCCTAAGGTTCATGATGGTCCTCAAGAGGTCTTAGAGATTCCCTGCTAAATTAAAAGCCATGTTTAAAAGTTTGTGTAAAGAGTCTGCTGACTGTACTGTGGATCTAGTCAGATTGTCAATGTTCACATGCTAAAGTAAGCCAATTTGAGTTGAGAATAGGAAGAATCATGGTTTTGACTGTTTGTTGTAGTGCATCTTAGCTATTATAAATAAATAAATGGATACAATTCACCAACTAATGAACCAATTTTTTTTCCTCTAACATATTTCACATCTATCCACATCTTTACTGGATCAAGTAGCTAGCAAATCAGCATGCTAATCTATGCTAATCCCTTTCACAACATACAGCAGGTGTATGAATACCTACTTTGATTCTTACTGAGATCACACTTTAGGATTGATTTTTTTTTTTCTCTCTGTATGCTTCAAAGTAGCATTAAATTTGTGCGGTATTTCTTATTTTCTAAACAGCTCTAACTACAATTTTTAATTTATATTTCCAAAATTTTAAAACATTAGTTTATTAGACATTAGTAACCCTTCATATTATGAACAGATATGTACAAATATTTACGTATATGAGAAGTTCTCTGTCCACCTGTCACAGAGTGCTGATCATTCCATTTTTTCTGTACTTAATGAGAGCCAGGAGGAAAATTTGATCTTAAATGGGCTACAATACCCTCTGATGTGTTCATTTTGAAGACAGAAAGATCTTAAAGAAGTAGAACTAATTTAGGCACTGCATTTAAAGGCTTTAAATTTTGGAGGAGTTAATACAGGCCACATAGTACACCCTTGGAGGTTACTTTTCCCATGACGAATCTCAGCTATTGAATTAGCCCCAGTGTTATTTTTGCTGCATTACACTTTGAAAGCCTTCATATTCTATAATAACTTACTGCAAACCCCTTATTTCCCATAATAAGTAAAAATTCGAATAAGTAGAATTACTTCTATCCTTCCCCTTTAACATCATCTTCCTGAAATCTGAGACATGCACATCCTAACGTATGTGTGATGATTTGGTCCTCCATTTACTATTCTCCCCAATGGCTCTTTACTTGTAATATGAAGCTTCTGTTTAGTAATACACCAAAGTGAGTTAATTAAATGAAGTGCTGACACTAATTTGTTAAGTAAATATCTAGAGGTTTTTATTTGCCATGATGCCAAACACCAAATCTTATAGTATTGCTGAAGAAAACTGAAAGGAATCATAATAACTTTCAGAAAATACTAATATATTTTTAATATAATCTAATGATTTTCCATATATACACGCTTCACTACACAGTCTGTGAATTTCTTAGAATTTCCTATTATTTGCCTATAAGTTATCATCTAGTATTTTTCCAGTAGAAAAGGTACCCAAGAAAAGATTTTAAAGAGAACATAAACAGTGAGCATCATGCACAAAGAAACTTTGACCACCTATGTTTCCAGGCAAAGCAAATGAACGTGCTCTGTGAGGTAACCCAGAACTGTAGGTGCATAAAATATTCTGTAGCACTTTTTAGCTTGTGTAGTAAATGTGAGTTTATGTCATCCTCATTATCAACCCCCATCAGGCTGCACAGGGTCTGCACAAAGATAATTTATGTAGAATACCTGATAAATGAAGAAGAAAATAAACAGCAAAAGAAGAAAGAGGAGAAAGAGGAGAAAGAGGAGAAAGAGGGAAAGAGGGAAAGAGGGAAAGAGGGAAAGAGGGAAAGAGGGAAAGAGGGAAAGAGGGAAAGAAAGAGAGAAAGAGAGAAAGAGAGAAAGAGAGAAAGAGAGAGAGAAAGAGAGAGAGAAAGAGAGAGAAAGAGAGAGAAAGAGAGAGAGAAAGAGAGAAAGAGAGAAAGAGAGAGAGAGAAAGAGAAAGAGANTCATAAAGTGGTCACTAGGAAGGAAGGGAGAGAGGGAGAGAGGGAGAGAGGGAGAGAGGGAGAGAGGGAGAGAGGGAGAAAGAAAGAAAGAAAGAAAGAAAGAAAGAAAGAGAAAATATAAACAAAGACAACATCCAAGGACATTGTCAGATGATATACTATCAATAGTTGCAGACACTTTCAACCGCCAGGGAAAAATATCTACACATAAACCTTGGTATCTTAGATTTATACATTTGACAATGTAATACTGAATAAGCCTGATAGCTCTTAGCTAGGGAATTGGCAACTAGTAGAACAAACAAGATAAAAAAAGTATGTGGAGATTTAATTGTAGGATTTGTTTTTTGTTATTTTTTTTTCACAGTAGAAGAATGTTCTCATCTAATGCATACTCTGTTATGAGTTTTTTCTGTCAGAAAATATCCTGAATTAAATGAGAGAATAGTAATGATTTTATGTTGCTATATTTATGTTTTGGACTATGCAAATAGAACATTCAGTTGTGTATTTTACATGTCTCTGTGTGAAAGTTCATGTGTATCTATGTGCAGGAGCAATAACATACGTTGATTTGTCTTCTATAAAGTGTCTTATATTTAGGAATATTTAATGGGTATTCACCTATGGCTTGAGAAGTCTGACTAATTCTCCATTTGGTAAAGTTTCACTATAAAATAATTAAATTTATACATTTTTGTGGAATATATCACTGTACCAAGTGGTATATTCTTATGCTGAATAGTACTGTAATTACATTAAGAAACTACGAATAAAAACTTACTGTTTTCTTCTGGTTAAAAAAAAAGGTTAAAAGGTTAAAATTTCAGTTGACCATTCATTAACTGGTTTTTGAGCTCTATTTAAACCATGAAAACCTTTAGGATTCTATATTTGAATTTTGTTACCTGAATCTTTTCTTTTCTGAAAATATATAAAATTAAAAAGAAATAAATGTGAAAGCTGAAAGAGAAGAGAAATGCACTGATGGAGATCAAAACAGCAAAACAGGAGAAACTGAGGCAGAGAAAGATGAAAGGACGAAAAATATAGCAGAGGAAGGAAATGATGGCTGAATTCTAAGTACACTCACAGCAGATAAGTTCCTCTAAGAAAAAAGCTGGAGGCAACAACGCAGCTTTCAGCAACAAGAGAAATACATATGTGGCAGTGGCTGGGTAACGATAAAAGCCAGTGATGAAAATGTAGTTGCTGCAGTTGTTGGGTTTTGAGGTTTTGTTTGGTTGGGTTTTAACCTTTGAATACTACCTCTGGCAATTGGGAACACACACACACACACACCCCGCCAAAACAAAGAAGTAATGTTTATGTGTTATACAATTCTGGGTGGGTTTTTTGTATTTTTTTGAGTAGGGGATTGGTTTAGCTATAAAATAAACAAATTCAAGGAGGAATAGCCTGTTTTCGTTTTGCAAGATACAGACTAAAATAATGAAGAACTTAACAGCCATCCAGGCTGGAAAAGTGTATCTATGACAAAGGCAAATATGGATCACTTTCACTGCAGTAAGTGTTCAACAAAATAGTGACAATAATGGATTTGTATAATTCTTACCCATGCAGATACAGTACAAACACTGTGAAAATATTATATATTACCCTGTTTTGAAAGGGAAAACTCTTTTTAATTTGTCCTTGACCTGGTATTAGAACAAGAGGAAATAGAAGCAATAGAATTTTTAAAATGTCATACTTTTGTATTTAACAAAATTGTCTTGATAACTGAAGGTTTTGAGGGTTTTTTGGTTTTTAATAGTTTCCATTAAGACATGTATATGTGGTTTATTCTTGCCAATTAAAACTGTGCCACATTCTAATACATTCACTTTGTTTGGAGGCTGAATCTTTTGTTTTTCTTGAGCATTGCATTACCAGCAAATATATACCAACTGTCTTTCTGAAATATGGATTTATTGTAAAATCAAAGACAATATCACAGTAATTTTACTGCTAAGACTCCTCCTTCAGTTTTCCATTCCTTTGTGTGTATGCTTCTATAGTTTCTTTCTAAAAGTCCTACTTCCCTGCCCCGCCCCCAAATTGCCATTTACAACTCAGTATATCATACTTGGATCCATCTGAGGTTCATACAATTCATACCTCACAGCTACATCTCAGTAGAGTAAACCTAGCTGATATCCTGAAAGCAAATCTGAGATACTGAACACAGATAAGCGTGAGTAGTTAGTCTTCTTCATTCAAAAACAGGATAGAAGGAGGAATGTCAGAAGGAAAATAAGCAACAAGGAATATGACTGTCAGCCTGTATTTGTGGCAATTGTCTTAGGAGGGAAATACCTAAGAGTTGGGTGTGTTTCTGCATTTAATGTTAGAAATTATCTCAGAAAAATAAATAAAGAAAACACCACCAGAAATAATGCCAGAAGTATTAAGAGTGCTCCTTTGGGTAGCTTTGCCCACAAACCAGGAAATACAGCACTTTTCTGTGCTGTGGCAAAGTTGTGCTTGGAACCTTTTATCATGAGACGAGTACTGATCCCAAGTGTCTCCCTTCCATCACTATCTCCAATAGTCTTTAAAGACAGCAAGAGTCAAAACTTCTGGTAATGAATGCACAAATCCAAAAACAATACATCTAAAAACAATACAGAAAGCAGTTTTGGATTTGGGTTTTACTAAAAGGCTCACACTTTTATTAATAAAATAGATGTATTAATGTAGGAGACTATTTTTTTTTTTTTTTTGACAGTTTCTTTTAGTTAATTCTGGTATACCTCTACTCCAAAGTTATGCTTTTTCATTCAACATATGGCCATTATGAGACCCTCCCCATTCAATCTGTGAGGCATGTCCTTCATCTAAAATAACATACTTCATTCCACAAACCTATGTATATACTAGACATTGCATGCTGAAATTTAAAATGTCTAAATCTCTTTTGGTTCTGATCCAGTGAGAGTGAACAAAACCCAAACAGTGATTTAGGTGATCGGCCTCTATTGGACTGCTTTAGGGTGAGATGAAGCACTGTCTTGACTATACGATTTGACAGATCTCTGTCAAGTATAATTGGAGTTTAGACAGGTAGCACCCATTTGTGCAAATCAAATTTCATCCTAAATGTCTGCAATGCTGGAACTAAGTCTACTGTTCCAGTCCTACTTGAGTTACAGTATAATCAAATAAAGCTTCAGTAAAATTATTAAGAAAATATTATATAGAAGCTATGCTACTACTTCTTACTCACATGGTGTCTTAAATGGTAGAAATATCAGCATTATTAACAAAACCCATAATGTTCTAATAAGTATACACAAAACACAGAAAGCAACACAAAGATACAACTTTTAAAGAATAAACTGCTTGCTTTAACACAATATATGTTTTTTTCCTAATGTCAATTGTACATATATAGAATTCTGTGTTACAATTTATGTATTTAAACTTAAATTGAGGATGAACATATACTGTAGTGAGTTACATATAACATGATTTTGTCAGTAGGTTTGTGAGTATATTTTGCATATTATTTTAACATATACAGATTCTTTGTTTTTGAAATGTATTTAAAACTGTTCAGAATCAAGGCTACCCAGGAAATCTGGGTAGATTTTAGGACACTGGAAGTTTAAAATATTATCCTTATACTGCAACAATAGCTTTCTCATATAATTGCTTTAGTTATACTTAGTGTTCTAAAATTTACTGCTTGATTATGAAAAAAAAAAATACACAAGCCTATTTCAAAGCAAGAGGGAACTTAAAAAGTATTTGTTTGTTTCATAACTGGAACCTTAGTAATTTTAATACTAAACTGTGTGAATCCTTTGTCAATGATGCCATATCCCTCTAAAATTAAAGACACTGTTCCAGCAAATGAAAAAGAAACCAATTTAAATGCACATTTACATATGGCACAAAATTCAGTTTTACCACTGTGTGAAGGACAAAGGAGCATACAAAATTGTGCTTTCATTTTCAACACAGCATGGGAAATTATCCTTTCAGGGAGTTCTTAGTGTATTTGTGTGATCTAGATGGCACAGAAATGTACAAATGAATCAATTCTAAATTCACAATGACCTTTTCCACCACTCTATTAAATCTATCCTGACACTTAGGAAATAGTAAGAATTGAGTAAATCACTAGATGAGGCTGTGCATTGCCAAGAATATACAAAAGTTTAGTGAAAGTTGTTCGCAAATCTACATATTTTTGGTGATCAAGATCTCTGCCTACCAAAACTCTGTGCTACCGTAAGAGAGGATAAATTCTACAGATAAAAATCAATCCTGTGGTAGCACTCTGGTAATCCCGGTAGCAACGACATATATGGTGCTCAGCAAGCGCTTTCGTGCCGAGACTATAGTGTTAGACTGCATGTGCTTGTGGCAGGATTAGCCACTCGGAGAGGGGCCCTGTCTGTAATGGAGCTTTGAAAAAACAGGCTATAAAACACACTTTCTAAAAACCACTCTAACATTAAACAATGTAATACAATAACACCATCTAACTGGAGCAAACTTTCCTATTGAAACAAAGGTTCTGAATCCATTGCAAATTATTATATATGCATAAGATACTTCCATGGACGTAAGAATCTGAGGAAGACAAGGATGTTACTAATGGATCAGATCTGAGCTACCACAAACGTTGAACCAATCCATGAATCAGCAAAATAACCTCATTAAAAAAAAAAAAA
>VXBL01009962.1:1231511-1299917 GCA_013400195.1 Aramus guarauna
TGTAGTGACAGGACAAGGGGTAATGGCTTTAAGATGAAGGAGGGGAGATTTAGGTTAGATGTTAGAAAGAAATTCTTCTCTGTGAGGGTGGTGATGCACTGGAACAGGTTGCCCAGAGAGGTTGTGGATGCCCCCTCCCTGGAAATGTTTAAGACTGGGTTGGATGGGCCTTTCGGAAGCCTGGTCTAGTGGAGAGTGTCCCTGCCCATGGCAGGGGGGGTTGGAACTAGATGATCTTTGAGGTCCTTTCCAACCCAAATCATTCTATAATTCTATGATTCTATATATAGACACACACATATTTATGATATATGTAATTCTTTTCCCTTTCCTCTTTCCTGTTTCCTCTTTCCTCTTTCCTCCTCTTTTTCTTTTTCTTTTTTTCCTTTGTTTTGAACATCTTTTCATTGAATTTCTAAACAGAATTTATAAATTATCCTTCAGGAAACTTTCCAAAGAATAGCACCTACCTCTGCAAATTGGCCTATGGTCACTCCAGGCAGCCAGTGTATCTGTCACTCTCTGACAAGTGATGCTCTTAGAACCTTGCAGCACATAATTATCTTCACAGGAAAACTGTACACTTGCACCCACCCTAGGAGAAAAAAGGGAGGAAGAAGGAAAGAATTAAAATATATTTTAAATATCAACACCCTCAAACAAGTGTAAATGTCACCAAATTACTGGTTTTGTTGTTACCTTTCTTGAACTTTTAAATCTGTATCTATTGTGAACTATGTGATCTTCATAAAGCACATTTCTCAGTTTGATCTTTCTAAGTCATTGAGTCCTAAACATCAGTGGATTGCTAGACAGCAGTCAGAAAGCTCAGTGGTTAAAATTGTGCTGTGGAGAATAGCAAATAATCTCATTCACTAACATCCAGCTGATTCTGACCCTTCATGAACAAACATTCTATTAGGTTCTCAGAGAATCTCACAAAGACAAACTATATTGTTTATCAACAAATGTTTATGATGTACTTCTGTAGGATCATTTTTTAAAAAAAATTAAATTTTACTGTGATGCTCCAAAATTAGGAAAGGTTTAAAAACTACTTTTCATAACACTTGGTTCTTGAGTTGTTAAATGTGAAAAAGTCAGGAGTGTATGGAAAATATTGGCCCTTTTCTTCAGTAGTTCATGGAAGATCCATGAAATCCTTGGAGAGTAATATAATTTTCTAAAATTGCATTTATTTTATATTGGTCATAATCTACTATCATTCAGAACATCCTTAAAACCCTCGGAAAAATAGACCAAGCATGATTCTAAATACATACCTCAAATTATTAAACAATTAGTTTCTCTTATTGGTAAAGAAAATATTATGATTAATTAATCTGACATTTTAATGCTCTAAACACCTATTTTTAAGATGTATTTTCTCATATTTTCTAAATTATGATGTCTGACAATTCATTTTATGGAAACAGGAAAAAAACAACCAGTTACCTAGTTGTGATAAATGTAAATTGAGAATTGAAGTATTTACATATTGGATAAAGATTTTCCCAGAAGTATAATGATGTGTGAACCAACCTGAAAGCTTCAACATTTCCCTGAAGTTTGGTACTATCAAAATGTGCAAGGAGAATTATGAAACTGTGCACATACAAAAAATTAGAGTGAAATGAAATGTATAATTATTGGATGTCTACAGTTGCAATTTATAATTTAACATACTTGATTATTTCCCCCAGGAAAGAAAGAAAGAAAGAAAGAAAGAAAGAAAGAAAGAAAGAAAGAAAGAAAGAAAGAAAGAGAAAAAAAACCCCAGGAGAAATACAAATATTCTGACATGTGATTCAGTAAGTGAAGGATTTCATGTTTAGACAGGGTTTTCATCATTACAGCAATATTTTAAAAAAATAAAAATTAATGGATACATAAAATGTTATACACTAATTTAATCTATACACTATTATTCTATACAGTATATTGTATTTTTTTTCCAAAGCTCTGGAAATAATTTGTATCTAAGGACTAATAAAGTGAACTTCATATATTTTACATGGTGGATCTCATCTTTTGAAATGTTTGATCACAAATGATGTGACACAAAATAAATACACTGACTACAATATAATCAAAATGAAAAACATAGCAAACCCACCAAATTAAAGAGCAAGGTAGGAACATGAAGTACTCAAAAGCTCCTAAGTGTTAGAATTTGAGATGGAGAGAAACCTAAATACCAGCTATAGACATTGAGAAGTACAATTTTTTTAAAGTAATTTCAAGAATTCTAATTAAACTTTAGGTAGACTACAGAAGAGTACTCATAGGTTTTATCAGAATGACTGACATAGTTCTGTACACAGTTTATGTGTGGCTACAATATATGCTAATTCTGCTTTAATATCAGTCAAAATCCATCCTTTTCGAAGCACCTATTGTAAGAAATTAGGTTTATGCCATAAGTCTGACAACTGATACTTTCAAGAAAATAATTTTAATGCAAATTCTGTCAAGGCTTACAAAAAAGAAGGAAAAATGTATTGAAAAGTTCTAAATACTGCCGAATGGAGGTATGGAGTGTCACAATATAATATATATGAAGGAAATTAAAAGTTTGTGTAAGTGACTGGTTAATAATGAAATATGTGTGTGTGTATGTTATATAATACATATGTTGCAATACATTGCAGATATCTGAATCAACTCATATAACTTTAGATGTTTAAGAGATCAGTGCATACTGAGAAATCTTAGGTGAGCTGAGTCACTAGAGTATTTTCTGTTTCCAGACAGCCAGATCAATCTAAATAAACATCTTAGGGGAAGGAAGACACCTGGGCCAAACAATCTACAATAAAAGTCCTTATCCTCTAAGCAACATCCAAATTGCTTAGTCTCTCCATTGATTCTGCTTGACATTTTTCCATTAAAAAAGGAAAAAGCAGCATTTTAACTTATTTGATCTGTGATTTCAAAATAAATTATTACTTAATTTCCAATCATTAACAATAAATGGTTTTAATTTCTTTTTTTTTTTTTTTTTTTACATATTTACCTCCCTAGTCCACCACTAGTTGGTGCAATTTACCTTGTCGTGGTGTGGTGGCTTGTGTGCCTTGTCGGGCCAGACTAAAATGTTGCACCCTGGCCTTCCAGGTTGGGGGTTTTGTTTTGGGCTAACAACCCAATCATGTAAAAAACAAAATCTGTTACAGAAATTGCAACAACACTATCCCACCGGGTTCAGTGGCATAGTGTTGTTGCAGCCCTATGCTCCTCGAGGAGTAACAAGGACCAAACAACCTCCCTAGTCACTGAGCAAATCTGTGGGCACTGTAAGTGTTTTGTTTTGTTAATTCTCTATGCAGATTTTCAAAAGGAGGAAGAAATCAATTTCCTCTTTTTTTCTTTTTCTATTTTAAATTTAAACTGTATCAAAGCAAAATTTCTGCTTTTATAAAGAAGGCTAGAATTAGACTGAAAGAAACCATTTTTTAAAATAAAAAAAAATCTGTAAAAAATACTAAGCATAAGAAAGTTCATTTAATTTTAAAAAGCTATTTTGAAAATTTGAAAATTTAAAAGCTATTCTTATTACATATGGTAGTGGAATTGTGGAAAATGATTGTATTTTCACAGTACCACACATGATATTTAAAGAGAGCTGAAATTTTATAGTTTATCTCCATTTTACATTTCATTTAAGCAATCTACTGTTTTGAGATATCACAAAAAAAAAAAAAAANAAATTTGAAAATTTAAAAGCTATTCTTATTACATATGGTAGTGGAATTGTGGAAAATGATTGTATTTTCACAGTACCACACATACCACATAATATTTAAAGATAGCTGAAATTTTATAGTTTATCTCCATTTTACATTTCATTTAAGCAATCTACTGTTTTGAGATATCACAAAAAAAAAAAAAAAATCTGATATTGACCCCAAAATTGTATTGATTATGTTCTCATGCATCTAGCAAAATCTGAGTTGCCATTTCTCCCTGAAAAAGAATCCAAATATCCACTGGATTTTTTTGAAATCATTGAAAATCACATCCTCTAGTTCCTGAACTGAACAGAGTAAAAGCGTGGCAGGAGGACAGAATGAAAAGGTTAAGATTTCAACACCTTTTTGTTTGCTTTATGATATTAGAATGAATGCCATTATTATGCTGAAAACGATGAAACCCTTTTCAAAGAACTTGTCATCACTGAATCAGTTGGGTCTCAGGCTGTCTTGAAAATAAACCCTCTACCTTTCCATCAATCCCACTCACAACATCTTTCAGTAGACTGGAAAAGATTTTGAATAATGTGCATTTTCACATGTTTTAGTTCAGATTAATATCCACAGTTGTCATTCTCCTGACAAGAACAATAGCTCCTTCTGGTGTCTATACTTGCCTCTTAGGAAAGAAAAAACATTGCCTTTCTTTTACTCTCCACTGTATTTTCACTACATTTCACTACATTCATACTCAGTATGCAAGCAACAGCAAATATTACTTTCCCTACTCTTATGGAAGAGCTTGATTCATCATTTCAGAGGAAGAAAAACTAAATTCCAGCCAAATTCTCTATTTAAATGTCAAGCTATATATAGATAGCTAAACTTTAAGATAGCTATGATATGTTTTAAATAGGTATAAAAAAAGAAGTGTACAGTACATGAAAAACAGTTGCTGTTGCATAATCAGTTTTCAGATAACAAGTGAGGCTTAGGAGGAAAATGAAATTTTATTGTTTCTCTCAAATAATATTCAGAATTGGAGGCCCAAAACACGCACACAAATAATAAATGATCAAAGTATATAAATGCTTTTTATTTATCATCTTATATGATGTTGCTTGTGCTATTTTTTGAACACTTTATGCATTAATTTATCCTCATGAACAGTAAGATACATTAGTGACTGTGTTCAAAATATAGCTATGTAAGTTTTGCAAGGTTCCTTGACATTAGATTCCCTCAGATATCTTAAAATATACAGTGAGCTTTGAAGTTCTTGCAGGCTTTCCCTCCTAATATTTTCATGCACTGCTGGGATTTTTATTGTTGGGCTCTCCCATGTTCAGCCTCATATGTTTGGATCTTTAGATCTGTTTCACCAAAATTATTTTAGGTCCCTTTTTCTTTCAAATTACAGACTACAGTCTAGAGAGGAAAAGAAGCAATTGTCTCTCTCACCCTATTCCAGCTTACCAGTGCTCTTAGACCTGCCAGTCAATGTCCATGTGCTATTGTTTCTTAAGAATTGTTCATACACCACTGACTTGGATCATAACTAGATGAGAGTCTGCTCGGCCCACAGTGTATCATGAATACACATAATCTGTACAAGATTCATAAATTCATAGAATAAATAAGATTGGAAGAGGACATCATGTAGTCCAATGCCCCACTCCAAGCAAGTTCAGTTGAAACAGAAGGCTCAAGGCCTTCTTCAGGTGAGGTCTGAATTCCTCCCTGGATGGAGATTCCACAAAGTCTCTGGGAAACTCACTCCAGTGTTTGACCATCCTCATAGTAAAATATTTATTTCTTTCTTTAAAAAAAATCCTGAATCTAGCAGTAATTTATCATGTCCCAACTTATGTTCATTGCCTCTAGTCCTGTCGCTGTCCACCTCTTAGAAAAGTCTGGCCCTTCCCTTCCCCCTTCCCTTCCCCCTTCCTTTCCCCCTTCCCTTCCCTTCCCCCTTCCCTTCCTTTCCCCCTTCCTCTTCCCCCTTNTCCCTCTTCCCTTCCCTTTCCTTCCCTTCCCTTCCATCTTCATTCTCCTGTTTAGTAGCTGTAGACAGCAACAAGGTCCTTCAGATTCTCTTAAGGCTGAGGAAACCCAGAACTCTCAGCCCCTCCTTATATATCATGTGGTCAGGCTCCCTCACCATCCTCATCTGCTGAACTTACTCTGGTATCTATATTTAGTGGAGTGAGAAAGGCCCCTTCAGGTGTGAATTCATGCTATTTTCCATTAAACATTTAGGCTATGGGGTTAACTCTTTCCAGAGATGCTTTTTCCTCTCCATGAACAGAGTGATCCTAGATACTGCCCTTAATTCTTTCAACTAAGTATTTGATTTGGAGGAATTCAGAAGAAGAGATATGATCTGCATCCTTTATGCTTATGAGGAGAGACTCAAGTAGAGGAGGGAAACTGAGGCATATCTGCACAAATAGTAAAGTAAAATACTCTCCAAAATAACAGTGGAAGTATACAGGTATCCCTCAGATGAACACACTCACACACTTTAATACATTTTGAGAGAGAGTTATATTTTAGTATGCCATTTTTACCTAGACTTCTGCCAAGTGATATTTCTTTCCTCAATGCATCAAGCATTAATAAAGACCTAGATAAAAATTACATTTTGTTTTCCTAAACCAGCAGACCTTTCAACAGCAGGTGCATACTATATTTTTGTATCATACAATTTCCCTTGCAGCAGCTGTACTTTCCAAGTTGAATCAGAATATATAGAACAGGATAATAGCAAACATCTTCTGGACAGTTTGTCTCTCTCTAGCCTATTTATTGAAAAGGTTATTTCACTTCATTATTTTTTAAAACACATTTAACTGCTACCCTGTTGCTAATGAAATCATAACTGCATATGACCAATTCTCTTAATGCTGGAGTTGTTCATGAGTCCTCAAACTCCTTTGAGGTTAAATAGAGAAAAACCTAGAAAGAGTAGGTCAGTGAGAAATAGAATA
The DNA here is from genome assembly GCA_013400195.1 of Aramus guarauna. Lineage (NCBI taxonomy): Eukaryota > Metazoa > Chordata > Aves > Gruiformes > Aramidae > Aramus > Aramus guarauna. The sequence goes on from VXBL01009962.1 coordinate 1,238,194, forward strand.
GATTTTTAAATTATTTCCCCCTTGTCAGTCATGCCTTAGCTTGGAAGAGCCTTGATTCAGGAGCGAGGTTTGATTAACTTGATTACTGGAGTTGCAGTGAACTTTTCACAATTCCTTCTAATTCCTATGAAGTTTTCCTTTCCATTTACTCTTAGGTCTGCCTGTCCATTCCCTGCTGAGCAATTTATATATCTCCGCATGAGCTGGAGGCTCCTGTCTCCTTCCTTTGACCCTCTTCTCTGCCACACCTTGAAGTCTCTGCTTTTTTTCCCCAACAGGGAAAGAGCAGCTTTCCTCCTTTCTCCACAGGGGTCCATTTGACCTCATCTTGTTCTTTTAATGAATATAATAAAAGCTCAAAACTAAAAAAGCAAGGAGATGGCTTTCATCACAGCCTCAGACAATAAATTTGCCATGTTTCCCAAGCTTTTTAACAACTTTTATATAGTGGGAAAATAGACAATTCTCTCTGCTTCTTCTTCTATGCTGTCCAGAGAGTTCTGCTTTTCCTACATAGAAAAGATTATTAAATTCTAAAATTCCTATTTAAAATGCATTGATTTAAAAAAAAATAAACAGGAAAAAACAATTCAAGATATGCAATGAACTGGAGCTATTTTGACAATGACTCAACATATTTAAAGCTAGAGAAATACATATCTGTAGTCTCATGTTCTGTAAACGTGCAACAGGAAATATCTTTTGGTCATACAGAAAACTAAATTTGCCTACCTGAAGTCAGAGCCCACTCTTTTCCCATTTTCAGGAATTCCAGGATCAGGACATGCATCAGATGCAACTGCATCCCCACCCTGGGTCACTGTAAAGTAAAGTAAACAAACAAACAAACAAACAAAAAAGTTACACATGCAGTTGTAAATAAAGATTGACTCTTCACTTTTCCCATACATTAACCTCCATGGACTGAATTTAATCGTATGCATATATACTTTTTTTTTTTCTTGAAGCCCTATATAATTGATTTCTTGGTTGTATTGTTTATTTTCTTTGGTTATGATAAAAAATGTGTTTTGTTTCTGTGGGAAAATAAATTATTGATTTCCCATGGTCAGTCATCTTTTTATGGATCTACTAGGATCCATGGCTTTTCTGAGGAAAAACAACATTTTGTAAAGTCACCTTCTCAAATATTCACATCACACCATTGTAAGATTAAGATAGTATAAGAAAATAAAATCTCATTTAAGCTTTTGTCCATAATAAGACTTGAAATAGACAAAAGCCAAGAACACAACTGTAATACAGACATATTTTTATGAAGATAAAGTTCATCTCAAAAATATACAGAAAACCCCAGAGCAATGCATTTGTAAACAGCTGAATATGTAAATGAGGCTCAAAATCTCTATTTTGTGCTTTCATGTAGGAATAGAAAGAAAAGGTATCCTATACTGTTCCATTCCTTTTGTCCTCTGTTCTTTCTCCTACCAGACTGTCAGATATTTAAATAATACTAGGTATATAAACTTATAGTCCTTTCAAAACTCAAAATAATTTGAACATTCAATTTTCACTTTTTTCCTACTTCATTTGTAAGTTGGTATATAAGGAATATGTGGCAATACAAGCAATTAATCATAAAGAAAAGATATAAACTAACAGAGCACAAAACTGTGAATATAAAAAAACGTGAATACACACGTGCTTTCAAGCCTGCACATATGCACGTGTGTGTCCATACATAGCTACATGCCTCCTGTTTTTCTGTCTCCTCCACAGAAGAATAGAGCTAGTAGAAATTTGTGGATCACATTTTTAATCTGAAAAGGTTTGTGGGAAACCCTTAAGGACAGGGCAGAACGTTCTTTCTGAATAATAATAAAAAAAAGTTGGTTGGAATATTTTGGCTGCACAACATGAATTACACAAGCCTGCGTGGATTACAGATGCCAGCATTACAGCTGAAAGATGATGAGAGATTAGATGTAAAAAGTGGCTGGTTTTCCCACACAGTGTTATGCTTTCAAATTGAATACAGTGGCAAAAAGAGTGATGACAAGCAGGATACATACAATCAGATGGTAAGAGCTATAAATCTTTATGTCTGTTTTGGCAGCATCAGGGACAATTAATTTATATACAAATCCAAAGTTTTACAAGAGACAATTTAAAGAAAAAAAAAGCCAAACAAAACAACACCCGCATTACAATACTACAAAAATATCACTAAGACATGGCACTTGTAAGTACCAAAATGCTTGACCTGAGCATAGATTCTTCTTAAAGTAGAGAAACTGCAATAATTACAGTATATTTCAACATTTGTCTACATTCTTTTTTTTTTTTTTTAATTTATTTTGGTATATAGAATGTTTTAATATAGGAAAGGAAAGGAATCATCTCTTTCTCCATATCTTTTTAACATTACTTATTGTATTGTATACTGCTTGACCCAGAAATAGTTCTTTAAACTAGATGAAGAAAGATTATGATAATTTCAGAAATGTGTTTGCAAACAAAATTAAAAATATGATGTTTTATTTAAAAAAATTTTTCCCGATAAATAAAAAACCCAAGTATGAGTAAAAATCCAGTTCAGCTGGACAAAAGTATATCATCTGGAATTCACCATCTTGAAAACACTCCAGACCATGAGACAAATCCTGCTAATTTCACTAGTATTAGATTGATAAAGATTTGTGCATGCATGTATAAGAGCTTTCATACAAATTTATACCAGCGAGTAAACACACATTTTAGTCTAACAATTTAATTGTGTAGTTTCTTGGGGAGCATCATCATTGAAATCCTGTTATACAGTCAAAAACTGATCTTGCTAGAAAAGCAGCATGCTTGTTCACTTATGTTTCTTCAATAATTTTCCTACTAAAATTTATTCAATTTTCTCTGAAGAAAAAAAATCAAATGTTCACTACTTTTAGCACAGAAGTGTAGCTATGTTAGGAAAATGAGGTTCAATTTTAACTACTGAATCAACAAAACACAAAAATAAGCAATATGACTGATAACGGTTATTCAACATACCAAGTTTACTAAACTTGAACTGTATGATAACTACTGTAACACCAGGTGTTGAACACTGCCTTTGCTATAATGTACAAACACATTGCAGTGAAGCTACCTCCTTTTACAGACATACATACAAAATGCGTAAATATTTTGTTTGGGACACCAGTAAATGTTGACTGAGACCTTACTCATAGCACAGAATGAAGTGATCTCCCCACAGGGATGATGACCTTCACAAAATTTTCTTCTCAGCCACTACCGTCCTCTGTCAATACATCCTCACACCAATATTAGGGAAGGGTGATTCAGGCTATCCTTTACCTAGAGAAATACTGTCTCTTGCAACAGAGCAGGTATCATACATCTGGAGCTCGGCACATCTTCCTGGATGTCTCCAGCCCTTGTTAAACATGGCCTAGGTCTTAGCTTCTACTTTCCCCAATGAACTGTCAAGTGGTTGTTTTTTTTAACAGATGGTGGTTGCGTGACATGCTGTCATAACAAAATAAATCCAATTCCCTGTAAAACAAGCCTGTCTGATTTTATCTTTCCGGATGGGAAAAAAGGAACAAATTTCTCAAATTAGTGAAACCATTTATTACCTTCAGTGGTTAAGGGACACCAGGGACGTTAGTGCATTCGTAAATGTATGTATATACTTTTACATGTATATGCTCAAAACCTTTACCTGCCAGTATTTTGTAATTTACTTAAAAATCAGATTTTAAGATTTTTTTTTATCTCCAACATTTGTTATCACTCAGACTGAAAATAGATTAAAAGATGCCCAAGTGAATCCTTGTCAGAGACCTTTACCTTCCTGTGTTTCAACCCTGCCAAATTTCCCCTTTATCCACCGCTATGAAGTATTATCTACTGCTACTGAGATCCATAACATGTCGGAGGAGAAAGTATCATCTTTGATTTGAGTATCTCACTTCCAGAATATGTTTAAACAGCAGTCTCTTTCTGAAAGCATCTCTTAGACATGTCATCTACTATTTATCTAGTCACACGGCCAATCTTTCACTGTTTTACCTTTAAAGAAAAAGACTTTTGTATGTGCTTGAAAGACCCATGTCTTACCTGTTCGTACTCTTTCAAAATGATACAGTAGAGTTTCATTTACATAGGGTATTATAAAGTGTTACATGCTTTTTGCATCATTCTTCTTATTTTTCCTTCTCTATTGAATCAAACTTCAATTATCTTTACTTTCAAAGCTCATTCACAGCCTATATGTATTTTAACTATCATCTCAATTTTCATTTTAGAATTTTAAAATTTTGAAACAATGAAGGTATTAAGGAAAATGGAAAGTAATTTTCCTATTTAAAGCTCGCAAAATTTAGAAATAAATACCAGCTATGCAGAAGCTTTGGCACAGCTATGCACTAATTAGTAGCATTTATCTTAAAGCACTTACAGTGTTCTTCTGTATTGTGAATATAAACTAAACATTTATAAGCCTGTATTTATGATAAATAAATTTAGGATCAGTCTAAATAATACCAGTCTCTCTCAATATATTCTTAGTACATTCTCGCTATACCCTCTCTATTTTAAAAAGAAGTTTAATGGTATATAATCCTGGCAAATATCAAAGTAAGATATTGCTTTACATAGATAATTCTTCACAATGCATCCCAGTTGCACGCAGTTCTTCAAGGAACCATCAGCTAGAGAAAATAGTGTGTGTTCCATGAGAATAACCTCAGAAAAAGTATTTGAAGTCACAGAGTAGGGAGAACAGTGAGGAAAGATTCTAGTCAGGTTTTGGTTTTTGTTTTTTGGTTTGTTTGTTGGTTTTTGGTTTGGTTCTTTTTTGTTAATATTAGTTACTGTAGAGTCTAACAGAACTCTGCTTTTCTGTTTTTTTAACAGAGGGTTTGAGAACATCAAAGATGCTTCAACCACCAGACATGTCTTTAGTACAGAGACACAGCACTCTCAGTGGACGCAACTTAACTCTGGAACTTCTCAACATGCCATGCTATTATATACTGCAAAACTTATGTATTCTCAGGCCTTTCTGCAGGAATAGTTGAAATGAAGCTGTGAGTTCATTAATGTGATGGACAGCTTTTCAGTCTATGTACAACCTCTATGGTTAAGACTGGTGATTTAAATTTCTATTTGATAAAAAAAACCTATTCTTTCTTTACTGACTGAGAATCAAACAACATGATTTCTTCCATTTTCTCAGTTTGGATCATGTGGAGTATAGTTTCCACAGCTTTGGAGGTCACCTTTTTTGTTTTACTTGGTACATAACATCGTAAGAATAGAACTCCTTTAAGATGTTTCACAAGTTCTGATTCTAACACAATAGTACAGAACAAAGACCAGCAGTAACTGTAAACAGAAATCAGCATTAAAAACTTGTAATCATAATAATAAACAATTAGCAGATACATTAACACCCTAATTTAGCTCAGCATTTGTGAAGTGTTTAACTTTAATCAAGGAGCAATATTAAACAGGAGGAAGGGATGGTGCAACATATGTTTCATGCAGCAAGACGAGCAACATGAGATCTCCCTTATTATAATATTGGTTCTACTCCAGGCAAGCTGCACTGCTTTAGATGCATTTGGAATCTGAATCTACACTAATGATCTGCTCATGCTCATGTAAAGCATATGTTGAAATGGACTGGACTATACCTAATGTAATTATGTATAGATGCATTATACTGCATATCTTTCTTCAGTAGTCATTAGGTTAGTAACAAATATTTGGTGTTCATGCTTCAGGCTGCAATACCTACAATTTTAAACTTAACAAGTTTGGGCAGTCTATTTGGACATTTGCTCATTCTCCTAGTTATATCACCAACCTATAGAAAGGTTAGGGATTAAAAAAAACAAAACAAAAAAACCCACCATAAACTCAGGAACACTCATTTCTTCAATAATTTGTTTTGAATAACTTTCAAATTAACTGAAAAAAATTGCAAGAATCATCTACAGGAAAGCTTTGTCAAATACTATGTAGAGGCTAGAAAAAAGACAAGACCCTAAAATCCACTGTGGAAAGATATTATAAAAAATGTCAGTTTTACTAGAGCAGACTGACAAGTTTGTAAACTGAACAAGACTTCACAATGAATGAATACTTTATCTCTCTGTTTTGATGAAAATAAAAGCTGACATATGTAAATATCAACCTCTTTCCAGCCAAGAAGTCACACACACATGCAATGACACTGTATCAATGAAACAAGAAAACAGACGCACTAATTACGATATTAGAGCCACACCTTGATTATTGGTTAAGCTCCTTGGATTTACATTTATTTACATTTGAATTTTTGAAAAGGTTGATTCATATTTAAAAAAATCTACCAGTTCTAGACATAATTTTGGTCATTAAATAATTATGCTTCAAAAGTGAATCCAAAACATTTCAATTATTCTTTATCAAGTGTACTAGAAATTACTAGTTTCACATAGGAATGAATAAACTGGTGGCTGGAAAAGAAAAAAGAAATACACTTAATGTCTTGACATGACAATATATGGAGAAAAGATATAAAATATTATCATTGTATAAAAGGACTGAATATACTGGAGTTGTTTTGATTTTAGAAAGTTGGAATTAATGGATGAAAAGAAATATTTTAGAGCACAAAAGCTTCAATCCGCAAACACATTCGCAGGCAGAATTAATTGAATGAAACTTTCTGCCATAAGTTTTGCTGCATTTGCTCTAAAATGTCCGTTACCCCCATCCTGAGGATAATTTCAAGCTTTCAAAGGTTTTGACTTATCCAGATCAAAATAAAAGAATGAATGTGAGAGTAATTTTAATGGTCAGACTGTATATAAAGCAGGAGGTCTTTTTTTGTTTGCAAAGACATTTATTAGGAGACTTCTCATGTGTTGCACTTCTTAGCAGCACATAAGCTTTAGCCTTTTCAAGACAGTGTCTTACTGAAAGCAACAGGGCAGCCAGTTAGGGTCGTGATTAAACACACTTATAAACAATGTCTTTGCATACACCAAATCATCTGTATTAGATTTTATTTTAAAAACTATGACATGGTCAGAAAAGGACAATTCAGTTTATTTTACATGAAAATATGCATTAAAAAGTCATACAAATATTTTAATATTTGTAGTCTACATAATTTTGATTACATTAAAACAAGTAATTGTTTTGTCTCTTTAACTCCTCACCAAATTAGAGGACATTAATTGGATTTAACTCCTTCCCCCCCCTTGCGATATCTGTTTCTCAGAAAGATATAAATGAAAAGTATTAAGCTGAACCCTAATAAATGAAGTACAAGGGAATTATTTATACGGGTATATGAAATTACATGCTTAGTAACAGATATAACCTTATAATTAAATAAGATCACAGACGTGATAAAAAACTACAGATTTGAGTAAAAATAATAGCTGCAACCAAAATATCATGACTATATATACATATTTCAACTGGACAAAGAAATATAAAGAGTGCTATATAATATTTTGTTCCATACAATTTCATCCAGGTTTTTAGGAGACAGGAAAACTACCATTAGCAAAATGAATTGATGATCCATATGCTCCATCGTAGTCTTTAAGTACAAATAACATAACACTGATCTGTTACAGACAACAGAAACAAACCTGCATGAAACTTATTCAAATGAAGAAGTGGTAGATTACTGAAATCCAGAAAGACAGAAAAGAAGAAAGAGCTAAACAAGGAAGGACATGTAATGAAAGTTTTGAAGTTCAACAACGTAACTACTTTCAAGAAGCTAGTTCAAACTCTTTTTTCCTGAATTTACCTATGAACTGACTATACTATTTAAATACCTTTGAAACGGAAAATGTGGTTGTGGTGACACCAGATGACATAAGCGCATAGGCCATTCTGGGCACTTACACAAGGAAAAACCGTAATCCAAAACCTGCCCAGCTGAATCTGGGCCCAGAACACTCTTATAGATGGCATTTTGTTTCTTCAAAATGATTAAAAAATCTTCCAACGTATTGTTCTGTTAGTTCAGCAAACCATAGGCAGCTGCTACGTTTCATTTAAATCTGAAGTTCTCCAGTGTTTCTCACTATAAGTGTATATTAGCTTTGAAAATTTCTAAGGAAACTTTAACCATCCTTCTTGTTTTAAAAAGCCAGATTGAAAAAATAATTTCTGTAACAGAAACTATGAACCCCTTATCATTTTCATATACTAATGATAATTATTTTAGGGTGGGGTTTTTTGATAAGCATAAGCTTTAGTACCTTCACACATTGGGAAATCATCATCCCACTAGATTGCAGCTGTCAACACTTGGTTAAAATGCAAGATCTCTGTAGTTTACCGATTTATTTATTTATGGCACTTCTTTCTCCAGCAGCTGGGGATTTCTATCAGTAGCCTTATACTTGCTATAACTGAAATTGCTAGTTTGTCCCACTTATCCTTGTTATTCCTTAGTGATTACAAGGCCTGAGAACAGATTGCCCTTACATAAATCCAATTTTGCCCATTCTTAGAGAGTGAAACAGCAGTTAAAAAAAAAAAAAAAAAAAGAAAAAAAAAGTTTTTTCTCACATTGCTTTGTTTTGGTTTGGTTTCCCAAGGGAATTTGATCAACTCTCTTTTGCATCCACCTCTGTTTTCAGCAGCTGAATATAAGATTTATTCAGCTTAATGAAACAACTTAAGTCTCAGCAGATGCATAGCTTTCAGTCAGTCTGGGAGCTTATTAGTCCAGCTTTTCTCAAAGTTGTGAAGAGCCTACTCACTCATAACAACATTTGTTTTTCTATTTACCTCTAGATCAATAAAACATTTTAAATAAAGATATTTTTGCATAGCTAAGAAATTCCATATGTGGGAATTGTGGGGAGAAATTGTCAAATACTTACCTTTTTAATGTAACTAATCATTTGCATTTTAGCCTGATTAAAATACTTCTTAAAGGATTGGGGTGAAAGGATCAATTTTGGTTTTAGCAGTAAGTTATAATTTAAATATATTTTCCCTATAAAATAGAATATATTCGGAACTGGAATACATTCTATTTCCCCCATTTCCGTAGGGAAATTCCTACAAGTCGCACAAAAGCTACAGTTCAGAATTAGATGCATTCACCATGTATAGTTTGAGGGGGGGAACTGGTCGAGGTCTTCCACAATGCACAGGCAGTTATGCAAACCTCCTGAGATACTGTTTGGCTCATTAAAGATAAAGCTGCATCATGAAAGATGAAGACTCCTTTGATAATTGCAAACACCAGATTTTCACAGGTGTCAGATTCATCAGACCCTAGGAACAGACAACTGAGCTTGCAAAAACCAGGACAACCGTACTGAAAGCATGTGTCTGTTTTCCTTCAAGTGATGGTCCACACACAGTAAGCTCCTACTGCCAACAAGTCCTGCTAACTTCAGTGCGAGAAAAGTCTGATGGCTCTAAAAAGCTGAAATATTTCCATTGAGTGAAGTTCACTCACCAATGATTCAATACAGTTCCACCAGATGGAATGTATAAGTTTACATTATGCTTCCTTTCAGTTAAGGAATTGACAGCATGAATTGACTTGCCTGAACTGAATCTATCCATGCCTGAAAGTATAGAAGCCCATTTTTGTGTTTTCATCTTAATTTGTAATTTATGGAAGATACCAATTTAAAAATATTGTCCCTTCATTAATCCTGATACTTAAATAATTATCTATATCATGTCTTTATATTGCTCAAGGTCATAAGGGGAAGACAGAGAAGAAATTGTCCCACATCACTGTATAACAAATATATTGTACTGTCTTTGTGGCTTACTTAGCCACTTACTTTAGCACTCACCTACAGTCATCAAACCTATTTAGTTCTTATAACATTAGACATTAATATAAAAATATTGTAAGCTCCTTAGTTATTAGTTTTCACACTGTACATTGGATTCTAGTGTTATTTCATGACTTGCTGCAGATAATGATACTCTTGCACCAATTGCAAAGACCAAATTTTGACTGCAAAATATTTGTCTCCAGTCATGAGAAAGTATTTTACTCTTAGTATTATATAATACTCAAACACAAGGAAATAGGAAACCATGACTCAGTGAAGTCAACAAATAAAATATCAGTAATGATAGCAGGTGCAGGATTTTATCTGATAGGCAAATGCTAAAAAAAATCTTTAAAAAATAAATACATTACTATTTATTTTCCACACCACATGACAGGAAGGGAATGCAAAAACTTCACATAAGAATGAAATTACCATTATACATTTATCCTATATAGACCACACAATAAGCTATGTATAAGGCTTAAATACATGGCTCAGAGTAAACAGAGTTGTTGCTTTCTCCAGTATCACTTCATTCAGAAATGTAGGAAATTCAGTAATTTACTTTGAAACGACAGAGCTGATGAAGAGCCAGTAGTAAAGAGCAGTTTTATGGGATATCCAGAAGCATTCTTTTCAAAAGAAATAAACCCAACATGTTGTTTTGTCTCAGTGGCTTAGAAGTTTGGAAAATTCCATTTTTCACCAGCATCAGGTTATAAACTCACCCTACAATGCTATTTACTTGTAAATATACTGCCACTTTATAACATATTTTATTGATTCACAAGGCAGTCTTTTTCTTTTCCCTTAAAAATAGCTATCTAGCTTCTTACTGAACACTGCCATTTCTGCGATATATCTGAAGGTGACTATAAATTATATTTTTTATATATCAATCAGGGTCAAAAAGATTGTGTTTAAATAAAATTCTCATTTATTTAATTAGTTATTCAATATACCTTTGTTTTTAGTCTTGTAACTGATATTAAATTTTTGGTTGGCTTTTCAAAGTAAAATGTTTAGCATTGTGTAACAAATCTGAAGAGGTAACAAAACAGTTATCCATGGGCATACTGCACTGATAATCTCATTTTTCAACATAACATTTGGGATTTTGCATTGAATTTATATATATTGGTCCAATGTTCAAGGTTTGCAGAATTTAATCAAATAGGTTTTGACTTTGAGAAAGAGCTTAAAACTAGAAAACAACTGCTAACTATGGGATACTCTACCAAGGTGAGCTGTTTATATAGAAAATAAGAAAACCTGATACATAAAAATTCAGTTCTCTGGCCTTCCTCTGACTTTTTATGTGACTTTGAGCAAGTCACTTAGGACCATATCTTAAGTGAAACCTATGTAGAACATGGAAGCTTGTGACCAGGTTCTCTCTTGTTGAAATTAAAACATTTGAGGTTGGGGGGTGGGGGAAGTTACTTGTGTCAGGAAAAAAAAAATCTGTAAGAATAAGTATGGTTGTGTAGCACGACAAAGACACTCAGACAGTGAAATACACTAATTTCAAATATTGTCATGAGCACTTATTTTCAGATATAATGTTAGGAATTCATAGGTGTATTGGGTCTGGCTGAGATGGAATTAACATTCTCCGTAGCAGCCCTCACAGTGCTGTGCTGTGTATTGGTAGCCAGCAAGGCATTGGTAACACACCAGTGTTTTGGCTACTACTGAGCAGTGCCGGCACATATCAAGGCTGTCCCTCCAGTATTTTTTCCCCCTCTCAGCAGCAGGCTGGGGGTGGGCAAGATCTTGGAGGGGCACAGCGAGGACAGCTGACCCAAAGTGATCAAAGGGATATTCCATACCATATGATGCCTGCTCAGCAATAAGAAGCTGAGAGACAGAGGAGGAACTGGAGGCATTTGTTTTAACATTTGTCTACCAGAGCAACTGCTATGCGTACTGAAGCCCTGCTTCTTGGGAAGTGGCCAGACATCATCTGCTGATGGGAAGCAGAGAATAATCTTTTGCTTTTGCTGTATTAAACTGCCTTTGTCTTGACCCACGAGTTTGGGGTTGTTTTACCCATCTTATTTTTCTCCCCTCCCTGTTCTGCTGAGGAGGGAAGTGATAGAGCAGCTTGGTGGACCCTTGGCATCTAGCCAAGGTTAAACCACCACAATAGATAAAATAAGCAGGACTTGAGGTCTTGAAATTTCTACTTTGGCTTAAACAGGACAGCTGTACACTTCCTTTATTATCCCCTAAAGTTTCTGTCCTGCTCCTAAGCTATTCTTCTCTAAATACTTGTAGATATTCTTCTAGAAATACTTTTAGATACTCTTCTAGTAGTTCAGTAAATGATCTTCTGGGTAAGTTTTGGGGAGGTGCATTGTTACCTCAAACTAGTTCTGGAATGAAAAGTGTATTTGTTTTCCTGGACAGAAAGATTCCAAGATGTCTTCTCCAAATGGGTTGAACTGCCTCTGTTACATGGAATAGAAGATTTGATTACGGTTTTCAGCATTTTTGAAGAGCTGATTATGACGTGCTGTTACACAAAGTGAGAATACCAAGCACAGGTGGAGTGAGGCTGCTCACTCAGGGTACTGACCACTCTGAATATCTTAATTCTCCATTACATTGGATACAGTGCCAAATGTTAAATCAAATCTAGAGTAGGAGCAAGGTCCTGGGTCAGGGATAGGAAGACAGCAGAGGTTGGGTACTTCTGTAAGAGACAGGGATTTTCAAGGAAAAAGGACAGGCCCATGCATCAAGGTAAGCACAAGTGGTTTGCATGGACAAGACTGGCAAAGACTGCAGGTTGTTGAAAGTTGTTGTACTGTGCTTAATGAGTGGCTCAACTGAAAGAAACTGAATGACAGAGCAAAAGCAAGCACAACATCACCAGCTCAGAATCTTATTCAGAGTTGGAGACTATGGCCACTGACCTCTCCTGTTGTTTTTAATTCACTCTAACTGACCATTCATAGTTGATGTTTTTGAATTTTTGTATTATTTTTGTTTTATTCTCTTTGGAGAATCTGCTGGCTCACTGGAGGACACAGAAGCACATAGGAGGATGATATTTATATCTTTCTTAATTGCTAAACAGTGCATATTGGCCACAATTCATGTTATTCATTCAAGAGAAAGTGAACAAAACTATGATTTATAGATGGTTAAATAGCTTTTCTCCACAATCAGTGTGGTGGTTTTTTTCTTTTATTCTTTTCCACTATTTATTTCAGTATTCACTAATGCTGATAAGACAATGGTTTTTTTCCAATTCTTACAAATATACAACTTTTCTAACACGATGAACAAGATTAGAAGGGAAAACGGTAATGACAATGATTATGGAGTAGGTTGCTCAGGTACCTGCTGAGGGAAATAATGCTCTGATACCAAGAGAAAAAATATGAGAATTTCTTTTTGTTATATAGCAGGTTTAGAAGGTATGATCACTGTGACACACAGGTAATGTGAGGGCAAACATGCTTACTGTGACAACTGAATTGTAGTCTATATCTTAAACAGTGTGATCATTAACATTTCATTCTTTCCACTGATTATGTTTATGAATGAAATTGAGCGAAGCCAATACAAGATGTCATTTGCTCTACTTGCCTCAAACAAAATAATAATCAAATTATAATCATAAAAAGGGTCAGTAAGAGATTGAATGTATTAATAAGTGTTTATCTCCTGCTTCAAGGGGAAAAGAAAGAGATGAGACATTCCAAAGACATAAAATTTAACAGAACAAAGCTGTTAATTTTAAAGATCTGATTTCTGTGCTTAATACTTCAGTTAAATAGTTTTAGTGGCATTTTTTCAATAAAAGACACATTTTATTCAGTTAGAAAATAAATAATTACATGTATAGACATAAAGTTTCTAGAGGTAAATCTACGCTACATGGTAGTGCTTGTGATTGAAGTGCAGTGCTGACATTCTAAGAACTGTATTTAACTGGCTAGAATAAATATGAAGTCTCCAGCTTCAGTGATTGTCAGGGATGCACAATACTCCCAAGAAATGATGCAAGTATATTCCAACTGAACTTTGTATTATTGCAGTTAAAGTTCTATAAGTTAAATCTATAAGCAAACTGTCTTTGAATACACCAGAAGGTGGATAAGAATTAAAGTTCCCAAGAACTCCCAATTTAATACTTAATACATAACCATAGTAGATGGCTCCTCCAGTGGTCATTTTATCTTCTAAATCCACAAAGAGCTTAATGTTTAAAGTAGCATTTACAAGGGTAAATCCAAAAGTAGATCATGGCCACTTACTTCTGTAAGCACCTAAAATTTAGAATTTAGGAGCACTTTTTTTTTTTTTTTTTTGCATTACTTTGTGCAAAGTATATCTATTCAGAAGAGAGACTATTCCTTCTGATGATCTGCCCACATCTATTTAGAGAGAGTACTGATCTCCACTTCCTTTTGAGTGTCCCATTCTGGGGGGGGGGAGGGGGGAAGTAATTGTTTGTATTTCTCACTTGAAAGTGTCAAGTAGCTATTAAGATTACCTAAATTGACTTAAATACCATGAAACTGCAGAGTGGATATTATATGACAGTACTTCAAAAGTCAGAATTCTGCTTCTAGTGCAAGAACTAGAATAACTGCAATACATAATTTGTCCTGATTTTTTTACACAAACTGGCGCAGACAATACTTTAAATACAACTAGAATGTCTTGTGTCCTAAATTGTCTATCTATAACTGCTGTAATTAGGAACAGTATCCAAAAAGAGAAAACCACTATATCCTAAATAAGTGAAAAATCTCAGAGCTGAACATTTCTCCAAATAAAAATACATGCTCCAACACTTTTGCTAATTCTGGCTCAGTTTCAATTATAGAGAAATTAAGTAAAAAAAATCAAAATAAAGGCTTTTCCTTTGTACACAATGATGTGCAGCTGCATACAATATCTCAGACTCTGGATATCTTTAAAATATATAGCACAAACATTTAAAACATTATTTCAGCTTGGCTCTTTTCTCTCCTCTGTTGACATTAGCAGGGTGGATATCCGCTGCAACATGTTCCCTCCTACTCTTCTCACTATGACAATAATAATAATAAAAAAAACCACCTAAGTAATTTATCACAATTTTGTATGGCATCTATGTGTCAGATACACATGCCTCTCTTGAATATGTAAACTCAATCATTCTGGCAGGCCTGTTTATTCAGGTGAAATGTCGAACCCATAATTCATAATTCCTTTCCCTCTGTCTTACACAGAGTCAGCGACTTACTCATGTAAACCTGTTAATTCTTGAGGGAAAGGAGCAAAGAGGTCATATGGGCACTTCAAATATATTCCAGTCCTCACAGTGTAAGTAAACTGAGACAAGCTTTGAATAAGCAATGTTTTTGGCCCCAATACAAAAGGAGAAGAAAAACAAAGACTTCCTTTTTGAGGTTTTGCCCATTATTTACCTTTTAAAAAACACCATGCCTTCCTTACAGCTGCTTACAGAGTTGAAAGACTCTATCATTACATAAAACTGAGATTTTATTCAATAAACCATGTTTCCCAAATGAATTAAAAGATACAGCTGTTTGCACCCATGAGTGAAGGTGTACTGTTCAGATGATCTGCTCTGTTGGGTGGCTGTTTGGTTTTTTTTTTAATCATAGGTAAAATACGTTCTTTTATAGATCAATTCATATTTTCCGACTTTACATGTAATATGATGGTATTAGTAATTCAACCAGGAATTCAGTTAACTTTTGTTACATTTTAAATAGTCCTTCTAAGGACCTCACCAATCTAAGATCTGTGTTAGTCAGATTCTCTAAAGTCTTCCAGCCTGATGGAAGAATCTCCCTTGTCTCTTTAAACCAGTTCAAGGTACATTTTATCAGTGTCCCATTTCTAGCTAATATCAGAGCAGTTCAGCTTTACATCTGTGTAAAATGGAGCTCATGGTAATTAATTGACAGAAATGATCAAATACTGTGCATGAGCCTTTTGAAGCTAGCTCAGCACGAAAATGTTCTGAAAAGTCATTATGCTTTTCCCTAGATAACTTGAAACAGATATTCTGTAATCTTGTTGCCCCTCCCAGAGTTTCTTAAAAATGAGAATTTCATTTTGAGATCAGTTTAGAGATGAATACTTGCTCCTCTTTCTGAGGCTGACAAGTCTCATTTCACCCATGACAGCCTCCAGCTGTTAAATAGAAATACGAATCAAGTGTGGACTACTGATGTGAAAAGCTGATTCCATTGCTTTGACAAAAGAAACAAGTAAGATCTCGTTAGGTTGTGATTGTAGCAATCATATTTTATTACTGTGTTAGGATTTGTAGGACAGTGGCCTCACATTAATAAACAAAAACACTTGACATAGGGCTATGTTATTTGACACCTGTGTGTATAAAAATGTCAGGCAGGTGAAATAACCACCACACTAATTGAATTGAACCATACAAAAGCAACACACAACATTCCAAATCTCTATGACAATGTATTTCAGCTCCTTTAAACAGAAATGCAGTTACTTGCAGAATAGATGTAAATAATTATTTTTTTGTTTGTTTACAATGAGGGTGGTGAGGCACTGGAACAGGTAGTAGATGCCCCATCCCTGGAAACATTCAAGGTCAGGTTGGATGGGGCTTTGGGCAACCTGGTCTAGTTGAAGACGTCCCTGCTCATTGCAGGGGGTTGGAACTAGATGAACTTTAAAGATCCTGTCCAACCCAAACCATTACATCATTTTCTGATTCTATATTTATCAGAGAGATCCAAGAAGCACTGTCAATAATTAGAGGCAGATTTTATGTCCTGTATGTCGTTACTCACATTGTACAAAAGATGAACTGTATTCTGCTGGAAATATTCACTGTCATAATTGTCTTTGGAATATAAGGACACACTGTAACTGGGATTTATGTCTTTTTATACATTGTCCCATAGCTGAGAAGGGGGAAGGCAGTGCAGATGGGCAGAGACCAGCACTGCCAGAAGTATTTGTGGCTGGTATTGCCACACCAGTGGCAGCAGTAGTAGCATTAGCCACCAGTAGCAGAGTGGTCAATGCTTCTGAAATTATTCAAATGGCTTAATGGAAAGAAAATAGATTTAGCAGATCACCCCATGATTGCTTGGTATGGTCTTTATGGGCCCCTGCCAACAGGTGAAAGCAGAAACTAATTCACAAGATTATTTAACCTAGTTAGAGGACCAAGTAACCATAACTGATTTCCTAAGTTGCCTTCTTCTTTTCCCAATAGTAGGGATTTTTTTTGGTTGGTTGTTTTTTTTCCTTCCTGCAGAAAAATGAAGGTTTGTCCTTTGTTGCATATCTCATGGGCTGTGATGCCTAGAAACCCTGGTGTGTTGGGTGAACAGCAGAAGAGCAGCTACATAAATGGAGCAGCAGCAGTTCACATCACCTCCAGCCTGCGTTTGGATTGTGTCCAGAGGTCTACGAGGGTCACTGGGAAGGAAGTGTCCGCCACTGCTTTCTTGCAACACAGTGGCTAAGTCCTGTATTTCCCCTCAAAATGCACAGAATTTCCCACAGTTCTCCATTCATCATGAAATGCAAAACTTTATCCTGGTTGTACTTGTCCTCTTAAGGATATTCCAGTCAAAGGCAAAACTCCCCTGCTCAGTGTACAATGAAAAAATGGATTTGCAATGTAAAATCAGTGCATATGGCAGTCAGGGTAAAATGAAAAATTAAACACAGCATGAATAAACAAATGAAAAATGTCATGGCTGTTCTGTGTAAGTTAAGAATTGTATTGGGTTCCCATTCCCAGGCACTGGCCGCTGTGAGGAGAGGCCGGGGCTGCCCCGTGCCGGACACAGCTGCTTCTAGCCAGCTCCAACCCACCCACCGCAGGGCACGGCTGGGCCCCACAGCCGAGGCGAGGGTGTCTTGGGGAAAGTGTGTGTATTGGTGTTACTAATTTCCATTTGATATTTTTTAAAATAAAGGCGTGTTGATACTATTTGTCCAAAATCAGAGAAAGAGAACCAAAGGGTGGTCCAGCGGGTTGATTGCCATCCGCACTGAACCCTGGAATAATGGCATTTGCTTTTGGCAGTATTGGAAACAGCCATTAAGGCAGCATGTGAGAAGTGCTTCTGCAACTGCACAGACTCGGGCTCTTCAGCCCACCAGCACTTAAATGCACACACCCATGGAAGCCGGAAATGGGAACTGAAGGGGCAAAACCCATCTATTTGGTTGTTGTTTTTTTGAAAACTGTTTAAAAGCTGCTTTCCGACTCTCATTTCCTCCCCCCCAACCCAGGTAGGCAAGGAAAGAGCATCTCATGGTGCACAAGGACTTTGACATGCAGATGGTTGCATTAAAGTGGCATACAAAGCCAAAATGTCCTATGCGGAGCATGAATATGGGCACGGCTTTTGTTTCTTCAGGCTGTTACAGCCACCAGCTGTATAATTCATGTTCAGAAATTCCTTTCTACACCCCACCACTGAAAAGCCTGAAGCTGTTTTTCAGTCTACTTGTCGTTGAGCCTACTGAGTGTATTTGCTGAACAAGTTATGAGTAGAATTTTAAAAGAAATCAAAACTTACAGGCAACACTAGCAATCCATTTCTGATCTACTCACAGAAGTATTTTCCCCAAGTCTTAAGAAAAGTTCTGCCACTCTCACTGTGCCGCCATGGTTACCAGAAAGCAAGTATGTTGTTCTAAACAAACCCAGATTATTTTTTTTTCATGAGCTGCACTCGAGTCTTTGCTTTCCAAATAAACATAGTTTACTAGCATGATTTTAGAACTATATAACTGTGAAAGTGGTAACTTCTAATGTAAAGATAGATCAAGTAGACATATTCCTTAAGCACATGAAACAAATGAAAAAGGAGATTTGTGAAAACAGAATATATTAATTCCACAAATATTTTATCACAAAAATGTACTTTTGACATGACACAAGGAAAAAACAAAATATTAAATATTTTAGGTATCAAGTACCTGTAAAATACAATAGAACAAAATAAAGCTCTTTAACAAAGTAAGTGTCCAGCAGAAAAAAAGCACTACAATTTCCTGTCCAGTTTTTTTTTTTTTTTAATTGAAATGTGTTCCATAAATCTAGCATGAGCATTTAAAAGAAAAAAAAAAATATATCCCTATTTTAAGAAAAATAAAATACACTTTTGGTAAAGTAGTAAAAGAAATAAAATATTGAAAATAGACCTTAGGAAAATTCTGACATAAGTGTTTCTATGCCTTTCCCTTCTTATTTGATCAACAAGAAAAAAATCTATTTCATGTCTGAAAATGAAATTAGTTTCAGAGTCACAAAATATTTGTTATTTGTTTACATGTCTTAATATTCAAGGATATTCAGTTTGCATTATCTTATAATCCACTTTTATATTCCATAAATGTAAATTTTCTGCTGCTGCTTCATCAGACATTGTATATAGACACATGCATTTGATATTCTTTTCCTTTTACTTCTTTGGTAAGCTTTTATGTATAGTGTATGGCAAAGAGAAAAGGGAAAAGAATAAAACACTTGCTTGTCCTGCCTCAGGGAGTGGCATGCTAAGCTACAAGCAACAAGAAGATGCATACGATTTAATCAATACTTTTAGCATATCTGAACAAGTTGTTATCCCTATTAATAATTAAGGCTTCAAGCTTCTAATCGAAAATGGCAAGGTATTATTAATGAACTTCGCAAAACTCCACGGAAGTTTAAAAACCCAAACAAACGCAACCTAACATTTTTAATATGCACAATTTTAATTCATTGTGACTCTGCCATTCTAACTTCTACAATAACCGTGCCCCCAAAAATGTATAGCTAGAATACACATGTCCAGTTTACACAGTCAGGAGCTTACTACACAGTAGCTACTTACTACACCTCATCTTCAAAATTTTGGAACAAACGCTATTTCCTTTCTACCAAATAAATCAATAGAAAAGTCAAAAAGTGTTTGTTTCTCTCAAATGATGGATTCATAGAAAAGAGAACAGGCTATTTCTGTTTTCTTGTTGATTATTTATGTGAGAAAATTAGCTAAATTGATCAATAACTCATACCTATGAAGAACAGAAATTAAGGCTTTGCATGTAATATTTATCTTGGCTTTGTATAGCTTTTAAATTCGAGATTTCACAATTCTAAAAGTATTTAAGCACTTTGTTGTTGTTGTTGTTGTTGTTTTGGTTTTTAGGTACTAACCAGCATATCAAAACACTTGTACTTGATATTTTTAAACCCTCTAATAAGAAAGGAGAAATGTTTAAGTTCTTTGGTCAAATACATTTGAGTTCATACTGACAGATGCAACTGCTGGTTTTTTGAGGCTTTAAATTATGATTGTATACAGTTATTCAGATTTGAAAGAGATATTTTTAGCACTAAATATACACATGATTTAACTTCACCCATGGCATTAACTGGGTTATATTTAATAGCAGTATGAGGTGATATGGTTTCAGCCTAGGAGTGTTGAAGCCGTGGGGTACTGAGGCATCCCCACTAAACTGAATAGCTATTGGCCAAGCAAATTATGGAAGTGAAGAACTAATTAAAGTGGTCAGCAGACATAAGTATGAATGGATATGTCCAAGGATTTAGATGTCCTGTTGAATTAAATTAAGTCCTCAGTTGCACTGAAATTTCTGCAGTTTATATGGGCCCAAGAAATACACTTTGTATGCAAAATAAAATTTTTTTTGTTAGTCTATATGAAATATTAACATTCTAATTTTAGTACCAATTGAAAAAAAAACCACCAACAAACCAAACCAGAACACTATTAGAGGAAACGTCTCCATAATAATGCAATTAAAATTGTTATACGCTTTTCCCAGTGTCTACCCTTTCTCCCTTGTGTTACATGTTAGACTTATTCTTCCACTGCCTATTATTATTACCAGTTAGTTACAGAATATAAAAAATAGTATAGCAATCATACATTATGCAGTCCTACAAAGCAAAATGAAAGCAAAACAATTTAGGCAGTAGTTACCTGGTCAGAAGATCTCTGCTGTTGCAGCTAAAAAAGCTAAAACTGAGCTCCAGGCAGGTCAAGCCCAGACTAAGCAAGTCTGACAACTTTGTTCTTGCAGAATTTGTATAAAGTCAGGAATGTGATAAATATTATGAATTGTAAACAATTTTGATAACTCATAAAAGATTAAATATAAAAGTGATAAACCTTTTTATTCAACCTTTTTTTTCCTTTTTTTTCTGAACAATTACTATTAATGTGATGCACATCTACTATTCTCTACTTTCAAGGTTTTAATTCTTATCTTTTATGACAGAAGGTGAAAGAAGACATGTTTAGGATTACTGTCATGTAGGAGTACATAATGAAAACCTCCATGGACAGAATAATAGAAAAAAATACTATGTAATATCTAATTTGGAATGTTATTAAGAATGCTTTCAAAGATTAGACATTCTTCTTTGGTTGCTTACAGCATATCTACACCTTGCAATGCTGTATTGTGTAGATATCCAAAGGCACCTTACCTCCTGAAACCAGTATGACTGTGTGAGCATGGTTCTAGGTCCAGACTAATTCCAGCAAGGATATTCAGCTCAATCTTATTACCCAGGACAGTGACTAATTTGCCTCCAGTTTCAGAGTTAGCTGGATGAGCTTAGATTTCAGCTTTTAGATGTTTCTGAGCTTTCTCTGTGGATAGGAGCTTTCTTGGAGATGATCCAAAGTTTCTAAAATATGTAAATCCACTGCATGGAGTTATATGTATCAAAATTCCAGTCATTACTGTCTATGGTATACTATGATCTGAGGACTTTTTCCATCTTTCAGGAAAAAAAGGATCTTGCATCGGTTTTTCATGTAGCTAACTAGCCAATAAATGGCAAGTGGGATGTAAGGAGAGTGTGCTGATGGATTAGCTATCTTTTAATTGACATTTTAAGCTATGTTTGCTTTTCTTCTTTCTGATTTTTCCCCCCCTGCTGTTATTTGTTGTTCTGGATTTATAATAGTCCCCTGACTAAGCACTTGTTGAATTAAAATATCAATGATGTTAAAAATACATTGAATATATCCAGTTTTACTCTAAATCAGCTAACCCTGCACGATTTTTTGACACATTTACCTTTACGGTATTTAAAATGCATCTATTCTTTGTCCTATACTACAAATAGAGTAAGCTGAAATAAAACCTCCATGAATGTATGTTTTATTTCATGGCAATGGGCAACATACTTAAAGGGGGGAAATTTGAATTTTGTTTGAATTTGATTTAAATTAGGGATAATTTCTAGAATATTGCTTTTAATTATGTTAATACAATTTATATAACTAGAACAATCAACCTTAAAAGCAAAACATTATTTGCTGTAGATCCAGTATTAAGAAATCTAAACTGACTGCTATTTCAGAGCAGAAATTAGCACTGTTTAGCAGAATGGTATTAAGATTATTTGTTCCATGTTTTTTGAGAAATTGAGAAGAAAAATATTTGAGCTTATTATCTTATTCTGTGTCAATAAGCTATGTGAAAAGAAAGGAGGAAGCAAACACATTCTGTCCCATCTAATTTATCATCTCATTAAGGAACATAGTACCCAAAGAGTTTACATACTGGCAGCATCTACTTATTAAGAAAGCAGAAAGTGGAAAAACCATGCCCCTGACTCCCCGCTTCAAACTAGTAGCCAAACCCAACATCAGGTGGGAGAATATGCTATCCCAGTCCTTCTTTCAAAGATGAAAGAGCCTCTGTTTTGGGATGCACTTTTCAAGAACGCTTAAAACTGGGTCATCAAAGACAGCGGCAAATTATTCTAATAGCTCATCATTTGAGAATACTTTTTCTCTGTTGTTTTGACCTTACTGCTTTGAATTAAAAAGAATTACTTCTGTTTCTCACAGGCTCACGTAAGTATCTTTAGTTGGGGGTATCACTGACCATGAAAAGGCAGAACATTATGACCTTCACTCAGTGTTATACAACAATCCTCAGTTTCAGAATTGTCTCCTTTTTAGTTCAGCACCTCCAGAACATGTCTTTCAGAACAGCAATGTTAGTGAGTTAGTACACAGGTAGGAGAGATTTTATTACCCACACTGGTCTCATTTTATTTTGGTTTCTCTTCATTAATTGCAAATATACAACAGAAACAGTTCTGCTCCATAGAAATGCACTAAACCTCCCACCGAGCACTATGATTTGATGTCATTTTGAACTTATAGCACTGTTACACATTTTTCTGTAATAAAATGTGGTACTCAAAAGAAGAAATACTATTGACTGACGGCAGGTGCAGGATCAAAAAATAGAAATAAAATGCAGGAGGATGAAAAATACCAAGGATCTCTTCATATTATAGGGCAATGGCAGATTATTTACCCTATTCATTCACTGGCTGTCAAAGAAATTCCTACACATACCGTCTATTCATGACAGGAGGAGGTGAAGTGATTTTCACCAAGGAATACCTGTCTTTCGACACCACCCGCACTTTACATAGATCAAAACTTTTTATGGTTCCAGAAGGAGGAAAGCCATTTTTCAATTAAAATAAACTCACCATTTTCAATGACTGAACAGAGTTAAGAGATAAAGTACCAAAGTACAGAGATCTTCCCACAGCTTGCCTTTCAGTAAAACAGCTTGACTGTGCCAGATTTTCAGCATTATTTTTCAATGACACTGCATCCTAAAATCTGAAGTACAGGTGCTATATTATGGCCTGTAGTATTAAAATTGATGCAGAGAACAAAAGGTATAATTCACTGTGTGTTTGAATAGAGACTGATTTGAAAAAATAAAAATATTTTATAATTTTACAATTTACATATTGTATATAATATACTATATATGCTACAATATATTTCTATATCATTACAAATAACACATATAATAATTGCATGTTATATTATATGTGTATATATAGAGAGAGCACAACAAAATAGAACCTTCTCTTCAGACCTCTGTATGTTTAAAATGTGTCTACCAGGTATGACAAGTATCCTTTACTGCAGCATATCCACTCTTGCATTTTTCTGACTTGTAAAGATATCTCTTAGGCCTAAAATTTGACAGGAATAAAAGAAGGTACATTACCCAGAGTAGAAACAAATCCCATTAAAACTCACTGTCTCTTTTATTTGATATTTTGCAGCTTTAGAACTAATAAAATTTAACATTCTTGTTAAAGAACGTAATTTTCATTTTGACAAACACCTAGAGAAACCTCTAAATTAACCTACGGGAAAAAAGAAACGAAAAAGTAAATTTCTTTGCTATGGTTGGACAAATACTTCTTTGCAGCTATATAAGCTTTTAGTAAATTAAGATAAACAATTATAAATTGTTTCTTCATGACTTTTTGATAACTGTGTTCAATTACTCTTCATGCATTAATTAAACAGAAGGCACAAAAAATATAAGACAACTCCATTTGGCATGTACAACTATCATTCTTTGAAACTCATAAAATGCTTTTTATAAACCCTGACTTTTTATGCAGCACTTTGCTGTTGTTGTTATTCTACTTTTCTAATCTATACTGAAGAGGATTTTTCCTTAACTTTCTCATACCTTTAATTTCTCAGTGTTTATTAAGCAACGGTTTCCCAAGGGATGTAAGAAGATGCTCGGATGAAAAGAAACAAGCTAAAAAACAAAAAAGCAATCCTACATAAATGTCTTTGTGCATAAAAGAAAGCAAAAGGTGAAAAGGCAAAAATACTAAATGAACAGCTGAAGTATAGCTGGCTGCTATTACAGGTTCACTTATGCTAAGTCAAGCATAATGTCTGGCCATTCACAAAATTTCTCAAAGTGAAGGCAGGTGAGGCAACGCTCCATGACCCCTAGATAACTGCAAACGCATCACCCTTCTAGGAGTTTGGCTGGCTAAATTAGAGTTGAGCTGGCTGAGTCCAAGGCCAGGACCTCTGCTGGGAAGAGCAGTTGAAAAAAAAGGTAGAAGTGAGGGCCTGCCCCTTCTTCCTTGGGAAGCGCTGTTAATATATGGCTGTACCACTGGACCTCTCTGTGCTGCACTCCAGCTGTGCAGCAGCGGTGCCTGTGCTCTGTCTTGGACCTCCCCAGTGCTGACCCTGGCTTGGCTTTCTTGGTTTGGCCTCAAATCTACCTCAGCACTGCAGCCTTGCCGGGTGATGTCCAGACTGTCTCTGATCCTGACCAGTGGCCCAGGCCCTAATCTTGATACAGGCTTGCCATCCTGCATCCCAGCTCCTTGTTGGTGTAGTCATTGCTTACGTGTGCCTTATTACTGCTCTTGTCTCACTTCCCTTGTGGAGCAGCAAGCTTTCACCGTCTTGGCCATATTGTGCTGGTTTGGGCTGGGATAGAGTTAATTTTCTTCACAGTAGCTGGTATGGGGCTGTGTTTTGGATTTGTGCTGAAAACAGTGTTGATAACACAGGGAGGTTTTTGTTATTGCTGAGCAGTGCTTACACAGAGCCAAGGTCTTTTCCGCTCTTCACCCCACCCTACCAGCAAGTAGGCTGGGGGTGCACAAGAAGCTGGGAGGGGACACAGCCGGGCCAGCTGACCCCAACTGACCAAAGGGATATTACATACCATATGATGTCATGCTCAGCATATAAACTGAGGTGAAATTTGGCCAGGGAAGCTGCTGCTCAGGGACTGTCTGGGCATCGGTTGGTTAGTGGTGAGCAATTGTTTTTCATTTGCATCACTTTTCTTTCTTGGGTTTTGTTTTTTCTCTCTTATTGTTATTTTCCTTTTCTTCTTCTATTATTATTATTTATTATTATTATTATTATTATTATTATTAGTAGTAGTAGTAGTAGTAGTAGTAGTAGTACTATTACTATTACTATTATACTGTTCTTATGTCAAACCATGAGTTTTCTCACTTTTACTCTTCCAATTTTCCTCCCCCCATCCTTCTGCGGGGATGGGGGAGGGGGAGTGAGCGAGTGGCTGTATGGTGTTTAGTTGCCAGCTGGGGTTAAACCATGACACATAGGCAAAAAAGAAATACTGAAAGGCCAAAAAAGACATAACAGGAGAAAAGTAAAACTTACAAAAATAACAAGCCATATTTTTAATTCCACCTTTCTACCTACTTTCCTGAGGGACCAAGGAATTGTTTAGGGCTGATGCACAGGATTATGACAAAATTAAACTGTGTGATCCATATTGGCTTGAACAGAATTCATAGACAAAAGAGATCATAGGAAAAGATGAAACATGTCTTCTCATATGTCATTATTAAGTTGTTAAAGCAGCAAGGCCAGTCAGCATGAAACACGATAATATCTCGTATTATTTAACCATAGCCAGGTAATTCTGGCACAAGTAGACCAGGATGCCTACTCAAATTCAGAGTGACCATCACCTTTATGAGTATCCTAGAGTTTGAAGGGCACTTGCTTGAACCAAGCACGAACACTACTGAATATAAGGCATATTAATAATCCATAGCAAGGTTACATCAGACAAAAGTGACAAAAAGAGGAAAAAAACCCACAACACCCAACACATCAAGAAATATATGAATTCCAAGCCATACAGAAAGACTCCAAAAAAGTTATATTTTGTCTTCTAAATGAATGATTTGAAGAACAAGGTATTCACCTATGATTATTTATTTTTACAATCACAAAACTAGAACTGCTGCTTCAAAGACAGTAGATTACCTTCATGGGTTAAAACCAGAAGCAAGAGAGCATAAGAGAAAGTTAAAGGCAATGACTTTTGAGTGTATCTTGAAAGAGGTGGTTTAAGAATCTATTAAGAACCAATCTATTGGATGACTTCTAAGTACAAAATTATCTGAAAGCTAAGTGGAGGACAGACATCCAAAATATAGGCAGAGAAGTCCATGAATCGAACAATTAAGAGGACTTCTTGAATGAGTATTTTGAATGGCTATAATAAGATTAATAACTACTATTCAAGCTAATGCAATTCATATATTTCATCTTACAACCAAAGCTTTCCCTTGCCCATCTTAGATTATACTGAAAAAAGAAAGAGAATATGAGAGACTACTGTGGAAAAGAGATCTCTGAGATGGTATATTGAGGAATTATTCCACATCCACTACAGAGACACAAAAATGAAGCATGAACGCCATTCCCAAAGTCATACATGCACAGTACAGGGGAGGGAGATGCAAGATAAAATCATGGCTGAGCCTGAAAACAGGAACAGATAAAGGAAAACAAAAAACAAACCCCAGTAAATACTGTCCCAAGAAAGAAATTACATCCTACAGCAAAAAAACCCAACACCCCACCCCCCCACCCCCAAATCCCAGATCTTTATAACAGTATTTTTAATTACTTTCTGATGAGGCTTTGCGTGAGATGAGACCATGGGAAAAATATTTATAAGCCACCAAAAAAGTAAATAATTTCAAACTGCAACAGAAAAACATACCTCTCCTTCAAAACAGATTGTTTGAAGTAATCCACATGATGAAATTAAATGTGTCATGTTCTTGCAACTCTAATAGAGTGCTTTTACAAGGTTACAGCCAGGAAGAAATATAAAGCAACTCATAATTAACCTCTGGATCCATTTCATTTTATGCTTGTTCAGTGAGTGTAAAAAAAAAAATGTTAAATTTCAGCTATCTTTGTCAAGAAATGTTCTCTTATCACATATACAAGTTTTAAAACCAGTTTCTATTTCTCAGGCACTGGAAGAGGTTTATGCTGTAAGTAGTTGTTTGTTATAGAGCTTAATCTTCACCCTGACAGGCAATGTTATGACCTGGAGGGCACATCAGAGTTGGTTACAGGGGTTTTATAGTATGAGTCATCTTTGATCAGCACAAAGAGTTAGCTCGCATTTCCCACCAATATTTGTCACTGGATTTTAGCACACAGAACAAGATAACAGAGTTATCCCAAGAGGAGGCTGAAAAATGCATTGTGTAACCATTGCAAATTTCTGTATTTATATTGTTGCACTCCCTGCTTGAGTATTTTAACAGGATGAAGAATTCTGACAAAATACATTTTAAGTTGGGTACTGTGAGGAAAATTTGAACTAACTTTTAGTCTTCTAGGTTTAGATTTAGGTTTATTTTGATGCATGTACATGATAAAATATGCAATTGGTTTAAAAATATGAACATGGATAAATTACAAGTACAGAAACAAATGCTGTGTCTCATGAATAGCTAGATTGGGATTATACCACAGACATTTGCAAGTCAAACTGACTTTAATAACTCTGTGTAGGTTTTTTCAAAGAAAAAAAAAATCCCTGAATTTTGCTGCCTAATTTATAAAGTGCGTATAATTTTCCTTATTACCGGATAAAGCAGAGCCTTTTGCTCAGGTATGTACCATGATGCCAGTGCTCCAAGTCAGCTTTCTTGCTCTCTTAGAACAGTGCTACATTTACGATTCAGCTCCACACTTCTGAATCAAAACTAGCATTCCAGCTAACTTCGAGGGCAAACACAGAGACTATACACACGTACATCCTAAAGCAGACTTTAGAAGTCCAGTTCTGGAGTCAAATTCATGCATTGCTTGAGTGCAATTCAAACATCCCAATTTTTTCAAGATGGTAACTGCTTCCTGAGGCAGTGATGGTGCAACCCATCTTACTATTTGCTTAAAACATCTAGAAAATTTTGTCTAAGGCTGAATCTTAGCCTTAATAATACTCAAGCCTCAAGAATAATACTCAAGCAAGAACATCCTTTACTCCAGCCTCTATAAATAATCAGGAGTTCTTCTGCACTTGCAGTGTCACAGTTCCAACTTTTGGGAAAGAGATTGTTGAAATAATATTACAGAAATTATTGATGTTTTAATTCAAAGCAGAACCATTACATTCTGGAATAGCAACTTAACATTGAACTGTTGTGTTTTCTCAATTTTCTATGAATTGACCCACAAAATTGTTAAGGTGAACTGGTGATATAGATAGAGGAAACCCAGAAACAGTTGAATAGCCTTGTTTGTCATTCATAATAGGTAGCAGAAGATAGTATTTCTCGGTTCTTGTACAGGTAGACTACTTATCCAGGGGGAAAAAAAAATAAAAATTACTCAGTTTCTTCCTCTGACTTGAACAGATACCTGTAACTACCTTCGTTATGGGACTGCCATAGCTAGTAGGCTAGTAACAATTCTGAAATGAGGTTCTTTCAAAACCTTTTTAATTCCTTACCACTAGGTCAGAAAATTAGAGCTGAATGGCTCTAGCCTGCTGGTTAGGACATTGTCGCAGGACGAAGAGCACAAAAGCCTTTTCTTTGTCTCCAAAATGTTGTTAAATAAAGATCTTTATGGCAACTGGAACAGCTTATGCAGGAAAAACAGAAGTATTACTCTGTAATACCATATATTCCAAGGAACATTTCAATCAAAGACGGGAAATTTCAGTTTGCTGAAAAGTAATAAAGTCAAACTGTAGTACACATCACTAAGATCATTGGGCTCTACAACTCAAAGATAGTATCACAGAGGTCTTAGCAAGTCTGATGAGCCACAAGGTTAAGTTATCATTATGCAAACTAACCTAAACATCATTAATAGGAGAGATTTGAAGTCATCTTTGCTCTTTTAAATTCTGTGAAAGGAATCTAATATCAGGCATTTTTACCTCTCTTTTTTTTTTTTTTTTTTTTTTGTAACATTTTTTACTCCTTATATATTTAAAACAAGGATTCATTACACGACTGTCATAAAATAGCACTCCCTTTGGTCTCCTCCATTGAATAGATCTTTGGCATAGAAATTGTACATAAAATATGATAAATTTTGCCAACCTTTTCCTGTTCCAAGAGAAGGACCAACAGAGACTTTGCTAAGAAACTGCTGAAAAATAAGTATATGAACCACAGTATTGGGTATTTGTCTTAACCTCTCAATTAATATTTTTCTTCTACCATCTTTCTAAGCAGAAGTGCTCGACTATGTGTTGTAAGAAAAGACTTACTGCTGTCAGTCTATCTTCTTTAAATTATCATTTCTACCCGTTTTCTTTCTCTGTTGCAAACACGCTGTGAATCTTTGATGCCACTGCCACTGTATTGAAGGACTGAGCCTGCTCTTCTCTGGTTTGTGACACCAAGGGTATAAACCATGAGAAACAAGGGGCACATATTTTGTACTGATATTGCAGGTATATTGTTTCATGAGGTCTCAAATGGCCTGTTTCTTTTGGATGCAAAGTTGTTACTTTTCCTCAGCTAAGCAGTTACAGGTAATGGTGTGCAGCTCTTTGTCTATGGGGAATTCTAAATAGGTATGCAACCATTCAAGTCTTTATAGTTAAGCTTTTATGACAGGTTTTTTTTCCAGTTAAAACACTGTGAAATGAAATCTGACAAGGCTTATTTTTCCCTTTTTTTTTAAAAGATCACAAGTTAAAACCCTTTAATAATGAATTTATAAAATGTATATCTGAATAAAATATATGTTTTGTTGATAATTATTTGAAAAATTATTGTTCAAAGTGGAGCTGATTACAATGTTATAGATACGGCTACTCAACACTGTCCAGCCTAAGTCCCTCGTTCCTGCGTTCTGCAACTTTCACAAAAGAATTTATGGATTTCTACTTTAGATTGAATTTCAGTTTAGTTTAATTTTCAAAATTAAATATTAGCAATAATCATTTAACCAATTGTCATTTCAGAATAATATCAGTGGGAAATATATAAATTTTCTGATGTTAAAAACTATTTTTTCACAGATATTTCTTGTAAGTGCTTTAACTCTTTGACGTTATATCGATCAACCGTTAGATCCAGAAAAGGAATTGTCCTCTAACTCTTCTGTAAAAGATGTTTTGGGTTTTTTTCTGTTTCCATGAAGAGATATTCATATTAGTTCACATGCTAAACCTAATATTTAAATAATAACAGCTGTAATTATCTTTGATTTCTCTGTGCATTACTGTTTACAGAGACTTGATGACTTTATACCAGCATTAAGGCTGATCCTGCTACTCTGCTAACCCAGGGGAACACATTACCCACAGCAGCATTGTTTGCAAGGGGAGGTAGAAGGCAGCTAGGGCTCATGAGACACCCATGAATTGTAGCTGAGCTTTTACCAATTACAGGGCTTTCAGCAAGGGTGAATGTGGCAATAGCCTCTATTGGACAGACAAGAGAAATATAAAAGTTTTATCTGATTGTTGAGGTAGAGAAAGGAAATGTGTAACTGCTTAACATACAGTTTAAGTTGCATAATAATACACAATTACCTTAACAAACCTTTCGTTCTGTCTATATAATAATTTAAATAGAAAAATGAAAGAGCAAATGTAGATTATAACTCTAGTGTGCCCTTAAACAGCCTACCTATA
The DNA here is from genome assembly GCA_013400195.1 of Aramus guarauna. Taxonomy (NCBI): domain Eukaryota; kingdom Metazoa; phylum Chordata; class Aves; order Gruiformes; family Aramidae; genus Aramus; species Aramus guarauna. The sequence goes on from VXBL01009962.1 coordinate 1,269,258, forward strand.
CCATTAGCCAGGAGTACTAACGCACATGGAGAACACATTATCAACAATATGAAAAATTAGGACTAAGCTTTGATTTTTACCAAAACCATTATTTTTATGTAATATAAGTATATTCTGGTGAGAAAATGAAATTGCTTTAGAAGTATATGGCATTAACAAACTAAATGTCACTCGTTGAGATGTTGTTCTTACTTTTTGTGAGAGGAAGCTACTATGCTTCTCAAATATACCTCTAATTATCATGCTGTTATTATTTTGCCTTTAAAATGTGTTGTGAGAAAGAGGATTAAAATCTTTATTGTTAGATCAGATTAAACGTTTCAGAAATGATCTAAGAAATAGGGATGCAAGTAGACCAATAGGACTGGTGCACTTGTACTTAATGTATATAATCTCTAATATGGAATGCAAAATAACTGCTATAGTACTGGAGAATTCTAATACTGTAATCCAATTCCAGCTAACTGGACAGATTCGTCTCCTCCTTTTGCCAACCATTTTTCCATATAAGCTTTAGTTACCTGGTGTGTAGCAGATGGGATCTTTTTATTACTTGGTAGAGAACAACGTTTTAAGCCTGAAATGTTAATAAGGTTGCTGTTAGAACAAACTGTGTTGCGTCCCTTTAATATCTCTTTTTCTTTAACTTTCATCCAAAATATCTTGTTTGCTTTATTCTGATTTATCATCAGTTTTCCTGTTTTTACATTTTTATCACATTAATTTCTTTACCAAGAGAGACTTACTTTCTTATCTATAACCCTCTGTTATTTCCAGTTCAATGTGCTGTTCAGAAAGCTTATCAGTGTTTATCCCATATTGAGTCAGCAGGAGGCAGCAAAAACTTGAAGGGAGAAAAACTCAACTAAACAGAATTGCAAGGCTGTAGGCAACTTTTGCTAACAAACCCGGTGTTTGCTAAAACGACATATCTATCAAATAGCCTACTAAAGAGTTTGCAATAATGAAATGAAGCAATAGGAACAAGCAGCAAAGAAGCCAAAACCATGGCTAAAAGTCTACCATGCTTAGAGACATGGTTTAGTGCTAGACTTGGCAGTGCTAGAATAAAGGTGTAACTTGGGCATAAAGGTTTTTTTCAACCTAAACAATTCTACAATTCTATGCTATCTTACACTGACACTCTGACTGAAACAACCTAAATGACTCTTTACTAGACAGAATGAAGGTTCTTAAGACCTTATAGAAATGTTTGTATTGAAATGTGTTAATGTTATACCCATACGAAAACTTTTACATTTACATATAAATGGGGAAGTGTCATCTGTTAAGCTGTGAAATAAAGCTATTGATTACATTTTCCCCTTTTTTTCTTTTTATTTTTTTTTTAATTTAATATCTATTCTGTGTTTACTTTGTTGCTAATTGTGGCTAGCGTGACTGACAAAGTCAATAGCTTAGCAAGAATATAGAAAATTCACAAGTCAGACCTGTGCCACAGACAGCAAACATCATAGGTAATTCCTTAAGCAGGGATAAAATTGAGCACACGTGCCATCAACCCTTTATATCATATCCAGAAGAGTACGAGGCAAGCTTTTGCTCCTTTGAGAACGTTAGGACCCAAGTAGTGGCCTTTGCTTGGTTGCTGCATAGTTTACAATAAAAACTGGAAGGAGCCAGCCAAAGTTGACAGTCCATAGGGATTTCAGTAGGAACAACCACTGGTGATCTTTGGGAATCGAGTGAACTTCCTAGACTTCTGACTGCATTAAGCTGTTCTGTGCTGATACACTGTTAGTTCACATTTCTTTACTTTGCTTTTTATATTCTAATGAAAAACATCCAAGGAGATATGCAGTCTTTGCTTGACTCCTTCTGTTCTCTAACTACGCTTTGTCAGTTTCCCCAAAAAGTGAATTTTGAGTTCCCATGCCTTTAGTTGATAAAAGTCTGTGACACTTACCCTTAAATATTTCAGTAATTCATTGGTGAGGTAGTATAATACTTCTCTAAAGCCTGAAGTAGTAATATCTATTTATACATTTTAGGAAAGGGACTTAAGTGGATGGCAAAACAGGAACAAAGAATAGATAATTATTATAGGCAGGACTGATGGTTTCAATTGTTTTAAAGTTGCTTAGCAATGTCTTTTTAAAAATTCTTCTTTCATTTTTACATACCTTATCAAACAGAGGCTGTTGGGGCTTAAATTTTCTTTTTCAAGTGTTTGCCTTGGATTTATTTATTCTGGTTTAAATATTATTAAATTTAAATTATTATTGTTTATTCATCGCATTCACTTTTGATAGACCCAGGATAAAAATCCAATTCATCACACTAAAAAAAACGCAGATTAACTTTTCCATGGAATATATTAGCACTGTCATACTTCAAAACTTATATTTGTTGCAAAATTGACCTTTGTGCATGTATGCATTTTGCTTTTCCAGCATGTATTAAAAATGGCTGAATGGGAGGCCTTTAGGAAACAATAATTCAAGGTGATGAACAGAAACAGGTTTTAGCAAGGACATCCCAAATAAATGTCAGATTTAACAAAACTTAAAAGAGTTTGAAGTGTGCTATAGCTGTAGTACTCTCCACTTCCAGAAAACAATGAACATCTAGCTCTGCATGCTGACCTGAGAGCAAGTCTTTCCTGTACAGCCACTGACTCTTCTTCTGCCAGGCCTTCCTGAGAGGAGAAGCCAGTTGCCTGATTCAAATACAGAGGGAACAAGAGCTGGATTTAAAGGCAACTGTCAGAAAGTTTTAAAGTACCAGCAGAGTTTGACAAGAGAGAAAAAAATTGGTATAGAAAAGAAAGACACAGAAAGCTAGGGAGAAGAATGGCAAGCAGCATGCAGAAAGGTCAATATTCATAAATGAGAGCTGGGGAGAGAAAAGAGGGAAGAAGAGAGACTAGCAGATAGGAGGAATGAAGGAATAAGGAGATGGAGGGAAACCAAAGCTCTCTAGGCAGAGTCTGGGACTGAGAAATGCCTGCATAAAGACATAAAGGGGGGAAAATATGACATGACAATGGGTCATGGAAGGAGCAAAGAGATTCGAAAGACTAATCTGGTACAGGAATTAAGTTATGGTTATTGAAATATTTCTACATTGTGGTGTGTTGACCCCTGCCAGGAGCTAAGCATCCACCAGCCCCTCATTCACTTCACCCCCCCAGCAGGACAGGGGAGAGTACTGGAAGCAAAAAAATGAGTAAAAAATCTGGTGGGTTGAGAAAAAGACAGTTTAAGAGGTGAAAGAGAAAAAAGGAGGATCCCCCCACAAGTGATGCAAAGGCATCACTCGCTACCTCCCTACCCAGCAGAACAATGCCCAGCCAACCTTCTAGAAATGGCTGTCTTGGAAAGACTACCCATAGTTTTTGTTGCCAAATCTGACATTATATGGCATGGAACATCCCTTCGGTCAATTTGGGTCAACTGACCTGGCTGTGTCCCCCTCTCAAACTCTCGACCACCCCCAGCCTACTTATTGTGGGGGGCAAAATGAGAAAAGGAAAAAGCCTGGACACTGTGTAAACACCACTTAGCAACAGTCACAACTCTGGTGTGTTATCAACATTGTTTTGGTCACAAATCTGAAACACAGCACCATACGGGCTGCTCTGAACAAAATTAAAATGCAATACATACAATAAGACAAGGAGCAATGGGAGAATAAGAACTGAGACACTGAAAATGAGACAAATTATTTTATAGCAAACCTGACTGAAATTCAGGGCATGTTCTGTTTTTCTAACAGTGATGTGGGATACAAGCTCTGCCTCTCCAACAACTCTCATCCTCTGTCACGAGAAAGCCTGTCTTACAGATTAGCACTTCTGTTTCAGGACTAGACCAGAAATTACTATGATTAATTTAACTGAAAAACAACAAAGAGTACAAAAAATGTATTTTAAGTGCTTAAGTGCTTCTGAACTTTCTTACGCTAAAATGAGGATTCAATTTTTGATTTATTCTATAGATACAACAGAGTAATATCCAAGCAGGTGGTGTTGCTTCATGCTATATTTTTAATCTTAACATAAGTGCTTGTTGTTTATGACAAAGGAGTTTATTTTAGCCTCTGGTATTTTCTACTGCAGATGCATTTTCAGTCTTCTAAGAACAAGGCCTAGTAGAATTGAGAAAGAAACATGACTTCTCAGTAAGAAACAGGTTTCTCATGTGACTCTAAAAACATGAAGGAAAAGCTAATATGGCAATAAAAAGTAGCATCCTGAATAAAATAATACATGCCACATGAAATATCATCTTAGAGAAACCATACTGTTTTGCTCTTGTTAATTTGATAATTCACAGAGTTTATAGCTCCTCTAGCAGAGACATTGAGCATCAGAGTTCAGTTCAAAAGCATTAAACTAGGGAAGATATGCATACTTTTTTCACACATCTTTTTTGCTTATGCAGAACTTCTTTCATGTTAGGAGCCTGAAGCAGAAAATATTGTGACAGCAAGGTGACAGAAATCAAATCAACAGTTGCATTAGCAGAACAATATGGACTTTGAGATATAATTATTTCCTGTTAGACTAAAACTTTTTAGAATTAAACATTTTTGATCACTATCATGCATATTAAAACTTGCATTACTTTGATATATGACAAAGTGGTCTTGTCACTCTTAGCTAAGTTCAGATGGCTTTGTGGTGGTATGCTTTCCCCCTCTGCCCCCAGGCCTTTATTTCCCATAACTCTGCTCAAGGGATAACCATCAGTGGTGGTCGTAATGGCTGCATCTGGTCATGAGGGCTGCATCCTGCTCTGAGTGGATTCGGGGGAGACAGATGACAACACAATAGCCAAGGGCTAATTTGAGCAATGCGCCCACCTAACCACAATGCTGGTCAATGTCCAACTCAAGCCAAATTTGGAAGAAACTAACATCAGTAGTCAGTATGCAAATATGACTGTAAGTCAATCATCTTATCTCATAGTGAGCAGCCCAAGAGCCCTTTGAACTCTTCTCATGGCAGCAGGCTGCGCAAGAGGATCTCCCTTTGAGTAGGGATGCCTCTCAAGATTATGCCTGCTGCAGACATGCCTTATTCCTCAATACTGAGAGATTCCTTGCTGCAGCAGATCCTTGGTAAGTGAGTAACAGCTTGCTAAGCTTTGTCAGCTTCGCTATGATTATATCTTTGATTGATTGTGCACATATAATCCTTTACACATAAACCATTGACTGTGTCTGGGACTAGTATTGGATCCAGCTGCGCCTAGAGTCCTGTGAGTAGGAGTTTAGAAAGCAAGGGGGTCCTCTCTGAACCTCGTGACGCAATGGGAGGGAATCCCCGATGTGTCTGACTTACCCTGCCCTCTATGCAGTAAATAATCAAGTGTACCTTGCCATCGAATCTTGTATAAACACTGTCATATTTACTATCAAACTTTGTTATTGCTGTTTTATATCGATAAACATATTGCTGTTTCTCTCTTACAAATGAAGCACATCACTCCATCCAGAACAGACTTGTATGATAGAAGCATACTGTTGTGGTTTAACGTCAGTCAGCATCTAAGCCCCACGCAGCTGCTCACTCACTTCCCCCCCAGCAGGATGGGGAGGAGAATCAGAAGAGTGAAAGTGAGAAAACTCATGGGTTGAGATAAAGACAATTTAATAGGTAAAGCAAAAGCCGTGCACGCAGGAAAAGCAAATCAAGGAATTCATTCACCACTTCCCATGGGCAGGCAGGTGTTCAGCCATCTCCAGGAAAGCAGGGCTCCATCACACGTAACAGTTACTTGGGAAGACAAATGCCATCACTCCGAATGCCGCCACCCCCCCATTTCCTGTTCCCCAAGCTCCTTATAAACTTAGCATGATGTCATATGGTATGGAATATCCCTTTGGTCAGTTTGGGTCACCTGTCCTGTCTGTGTCTCCTCCCAACTCCTTGTGCACCCCCAGCCATCCCGCTGGTGGGGTGGTGTGAGAAGCAGAAAAGGCCTTGGCTCTGTGTAAGCACTGCTCAGCAATAACAAAAACATCTCTTATTACCAACACTGTTTTCAGCACAAACCCAAAACATAGCCTCATACTATCTACTATGAAGAAAATTCACTCTACTCCAGCCAAAACCAGCACGCATACGTAAAAGCCAGAGCACCACAGTTACAGTGCCTTCTTTTTCAAGTATGCTAATGTACAACAGAAAACTTAGTCAGTATTTTGGGATTTTTCTGTATTGTTCTTTCTGTTTATATTTGAAAAATTATGTAGTTGAGTAACCATTTTTTGTCTTTTAAAGAATAACCTGTTCTAACAATTTCAGTGGAAGGACACTTCATAATAATCCCCTCTCCCCAAATCAGCAACTAGTCCTTTCCTTCCAAATGTAACTCAATGTATTTATTTCCATTTTAGTTCCTTCTTGGGGTTTTTGGTCTCATTCAAAAATATTTTGAAGTTCTTCAATGTACATTATTGAGGAAATTGATACATTGTTCAAGAGTTGTGTAAATTTTTTACTTCCCTTTTTCCAAGTGAAGAAGGAGTAGTAGACTCAAACTGATCTGAAGCTGATAAATTAGCTGTCACCTAACAAAACTCCCGTTTCAAACATATCTGACACTGACAATTTCAGTTCTGCTCAGAAGAGCTGCAGGAATAGATACGTTCCAGGGTGACAGACTAACAACTGACAGGGAGATGCTATGCCAACACAGTCAAAATTATATTCCAAAGTGTTTCACAATATCAAGAACAAGTTCTGAAGAAGGAAAATAGTCCAAGACCTTCTTTCAAACTCTGAAGATATTCTCTCACCGCCTGGATTTAGAAAAGCAGGATCTGAATACATAGTCAGCATGCATGAACTAGGCAGCTAGTGTTAAACTTTAAAAACTGCAATATTAGCCTCTGTGGAAAGTGGAAACCTCCTGGCAGCAGGCGGGAAGTCTCTGAATCTTCCAAAGGACTTTATAGTGAGGGTATCTATATTCTACAACACACCTTCACTGCATAGACCAGTACCATACTTCTTTCTTTAATTAAAAGAGTTTTCATGTTTTTTTTAATATTCCAGAAGTCTGAATTCACCCACCCACAGGTTCTGAATGCCTTCATAACTTGCATACATTATTTGAATTTAGAGAGACTTCATTTTGCCAGCCTATTTACTGCCCACATTGATATTTTTAACAGAGCTGTGCACGGAAGTTAAGCCAACAAAGCTATATAAAAGTATTAAAGCTTATATTTAAATTTGCTATGAATATTTAATTTATACAGGATTGTAATTACTAAAAGCAGGTTGCTTATTCTTAAGTCTGACTTTGAAAATAAGAGAATTCAATGTCAGTTTAGCTTACAGTATGAATGTTCACTTTGGATAATCAGTAATGTTCTATAATTGTATATGAAAATTATTTAATGGCAGTTTCAGCTTCCTAGCTGGATAACTATTCATTTGAACCATCCATAATTCAATCAGATTACATCTTGTTTTACATATTTTAATAGATGCTTTCTTCTAGTTATTTTACAAATTATATATGCAAATGATGTATTAAATAATTGATGAAGCACCTTGTTTTGCTTGTAGCTACAAGCGATGCTTTTCTTCACAAATATATTTAGGCAGTAGTTCTCTTCTCAGCAAGATTTTTGCATAGTATTTTAAAAGATATTTAAACTCCTGCCGTGATGAAGGCTTATTTAGAAACACCAAGTATAATTTACTAACCTGATTTATGAAGCAATTTATACAATCTAGTAAAATAGCACTGTAGAATTTCATTGCATAGGGATACTCATCTTCTCTGAAGAGCCTAAATACTTTAACACTTGGGCAACTCTGTATTATTACATTCTATGATAGAACAAAGTATATCAGGGTAATTATCCCTCCTGTTTTATTAAAGCTTTATAAAACTGTTAGAGGTTAATGCTGCAGTTATTTTTTCCTACTGCCCAATTTTATCCTATAATACTCAGTAAAAAGGGAAATAGAGTCATTAATCTCTTATTAGACATACGGCAAATGTAATGGCATACAATGTGTTATGTATTTATCTACAATTGCATATGTATATATGTATGTATATATCTATACATATATCACATGGACACTTTTAATATTGAAGATTCCAGAATCCATCCCTTAACCTATTGAATGAAAGTACCAGTGTTTTAAGTATTACTTCCCTCTTTTTTCTTTATTTTTAACTGAACATTTAACATATGCTCAGTACTTCTGTAAAAAAGATTTTTTTAAAATAAAATTGAATATTTGCAGACATGCTAGGCCCACAAAATTTTACTTATTTAAGCCTTGTGATTCCTAACTTTGTAATTAATACATCAACCAGTTATAAATGATCCTTTCTCTCATTTACAGAGATGCGCAATATAAACGTAAACTTGAAAAACGCTTTCTCTTTCAAGCAGTGGGATTTGAAGGAATGAAAAATATCTTTCATGACTGTAAAGGCTGGAGAGTTTATGATACTGTGTAGGCATTTACGAAGTTTCTGACTGGGCATTTACAAATAAGAATCCTTTCAGTGCCTGCAAATTAATGTAATACAATACAACACACAAACATAGAGTAAGTTCCATTGAGAATGCCAAGAGAGAATTTCTATAGAAACTAGTGGGAAAGAGGTGACTCCATACTGATCTTAGCAGACAACAGTCTTCTGGTTTGGCTTCCTCTGAGGAATCTCTATCTTGGTTGTAGGTATTTCAAATCCTTTTCTTGGTGAAAAAGTTTTAGGCAACTGTCTCTGTTTTCCTTATGAGAGAACTTGTATATCCACCACTAAACGCAGAAGATGCTGAATAGATGGTCAACAAAGGTCAGAAAAGAGCTAGAGATTAATCCTGTCACTTTTCACCCATCTTGTATGCTTTATGAAGAGCCCAGGAAACAGAAGTTTTTAAAAAGACAGTGGTATTTGTAAAAGGAAGTCCTAAGATCCACAATTAGAAATTTCTCTTTTTAAAGGGCACAAAGCAGATAATACTATAAAACACAATGGTGGTGTATTTCCCTCCCAAAAAATTAGTAAGGCAGGTCTCTTGATATATTGTCATTCTTTTCGTGTTCCTTTGCTTTTTTTTTTTGGAAGCAATGGCAAACTGATCACCTGCATGTCAGAACAGGGCACACAACCCCCCAAAGTCTTGTTCAAAAATATTACAAGCGCTACTGTGTGCCCCAGAATAAAAGCAAGCCTGAAAGCTGCCAAGATTTTGATATTTGCTCTACTTGTTTTAGCTGACAGTGAGACCAATCAAGGATATAGATTTACGTTACATTTATTTCTCCAGGTCTTTTAAATTTGTGCTTGCTTGAAGGGGCACATGAAGGCGGAATTTCAGCAGACAAAATCTACTTGCCAGCAGGATCTTTTTTTTTTTTTTTTAATTTCTCAGGTGACTATATTTTATGTTAGTGTTCATAGTTAATATCTTTTTTTTTTTTTAAATCGTTTCATGCAGTATGTAAAATATTCACAGTGAAAACCAGACTGCATATTGAGACCTCTTAAGCACACAAGATCCAAAGCACAGGATCTTTTTATACACAACCGCCTGAAGTTACTTGGGTGGTTTATTTTGCATTTTCTTTATTGGTGATCAATCCCATCACCAATGCAAAGTTTCCTAAATTAATTAAGCATAAAGCATTAGATGCTATATTTGATTAGTTTAAACTTACTTAAGATTAGATTATAACTTTAGAGAAAGAAATAGCTTTAGTGTTTTTATTTGTTTGTTTTAAATTGGAGACTGAAAACTCTCAGAACAATTAACAGTCTTTCTTGATTATAGCATGTGGTAGCCTGTGAAAATTCAAATTCAATAAGAAATGAGTTTTTACCTATTAAGATTCAATACAATACAAGTTTAGAATTTTTCATGGAAATTTCTCCATTACATGTGCATTCTAAATAATATGAATTAGTTACACAGTTCTTCATTGTTCCTATAATAATTTGGAAAAAAAAAATCCTAAAAATTAATCAAACAATAAAATAATTTTGGGAAAAAATGAAGAAGATAAATTAAATATTAAGCATAATATAAAATTTTTGATATTTATATCATGACCTCTCTCATAGAATCATAAAATGCTTTGGGTTGGAAAGGACCTCAAAGATCATCTAGTTCCAACCCCTCTCTGCCATGGGCAGGGACACCCTCCACTAGACCAGGTTGCCCAAAGCCCCATCCAACCTGGTCTTAAACACTTCCAGGAATGGGGCCTCCACAACTTCTCTGGGCAACCTGTTCCAGTGCCTCACCACTCTCACAGTAAAGAATTTCTTTCTAACATCTAATCTAAATCGACCCTCCTTCAGCTTAAACCCATTACTCCTTGTCCTGTCACTACACTTCCTGATAAACAGTCCCTCACCATCTTTCCTGTAGGCCCCTTCAGGTACTGGAGGGCCACAATTAGATCTCCCCGGAGTCTCCTCTTCTCCAGGCTGAACAATCCCAACTCTCTCAGCCTGTCCTCATAGGAGAGGTGCTCCAGCCCTCTGATCAGCTTCATGGCCCTCCTCTGGACTCTTTCCAACAGCTCCATGTCTCTCTTGTACTGGGGCCCCCAGAGCTGGATGCAGTACTGCAGGTGGGGTCTCACAGGAGCAGAGTAGAGGGGCAGAATCACCTCCCTTGACCTGCTGCTCACACTTCTTTTGATGCAGCCCAGGACACGGTTGACTTTCTGGGCTGCAATCGCACACTGCCGGCTCATACTGAGCTTTTCATCAATCAGTAACCCCTTCTCCTCAGGGCTGCTTTCAATACATTCCTCGCCCAGCCTATAGTTGTACTATAAGCTATAAAATTAATTACAAAAATGTAGTAATTAGCAATGGTTTGATCTTTTATAACTGTAAAAGACGATGACCTTCAGCAGTTGTTGTATCAGTTTAAGTAGATTGCACATTGGTTTGCAATTATTTTCTAAGTATTGATCTTTTCAAAATATAAAAGTTCTTACATAAATTAGAATAAGAACAAAACAGTCAGAATATTGTGTTATTAAGTACAACTATTTAGTCTAATATTGCCCTTCTTAGGGAAATACTCCTTCATTAAATGAAGAGCAAAACTTTTACTAGTCATTATTTTGCTTCTATCAAAGTAAATTTATCAGTAGTCAAATATCAAGAAGATGGAATTGCCAATTTATTTAAAACACGAGGAATATATAGGTAAGCAACAAAATTCCCATTTTTCCCATTAAAAAATTTTTAACTTTACATTGCAATGTACAAAGCCATTTTTGCCAGAGTTACTCAATAACAAAATAAATAATGACTGTTGTCATTCTTTCTTACACAGAATTAGCAACATAATCTTGTTTTGGTATTAATCACTATAGTTTCAACAGTATGTGCCATTAATTCACCTTAATGTGCTGCAACCAATCAATACTTAGTCTGTAAACTCGTTTGTTCTTTGGCTCTACGTGGCAAAAATCATTGTCTTAAAATAGCTCTTTTTATCATCTTCAAGGTGAAGAACTGTTTGGATAAACTCCGTGGCTAAGCTTTCAGGGGATGTATTAATCCTATTCAAGCTAAAATCATGTTCTTCAAACCATTTAACATGTGTTTTTCTGATATTCTGAAATACATTATCAAATAATACGACAGAAGCCTGAAATTGCTTTAGTGACGTTTAAGAGGCTTTTACTGATTGAATACCTATAGATCTCACTCTAAAACATGGCATTTCACACACTAAACACTTTGCAAAGGTTAAGTCACTCAATGTTCAGTAATTACTATGAACTGTTAACATGGTACAATAGGAATGACTTTTTTTTTAAAGAATCACTCAGATTTCATCTGTTAATCTTTGTTGCTATTCCAGAATGTGGACGTTCCCTGCAGCGTCACGTGGCTCGAGCCACTATCCACACTGCATTTTGACAAGAGCAAACTGGAAATCAGCTCTCCCAGACACTTCATACTTGGTGCTGCCTTCCCCTCCCAGCACTACTGCACCGGCAGATTTGTAGGCACCACATAAACTTTATGAGCATTTCTGGTTTTCACTTTATATGATGGCTGTCACCTCACTGAACTTCCTTGGCATTTACCGTGAGCTTGCTGCGCTCCTGTGCTCTGTCCTGCTGCTGGTGAGGAGGCCTGGGAGTGGGAGGCTGCCCTGCGAGTGCAGCACTAGGGCTGGGGGCATTAGGGGCTCCTAGGGCTGTCTGCTCTCCCAACCCTGCTCTGCCCCGGAGGCTGCTGCGGGCCACGCCGGGACCAAAGATTCACAGAGGTGCGGAGTAGCAAACCTGCAGTTATGGCCCTGCCTTCCCAATATTTTGTAAACTGCTGTCCTGAAGAGATCAAGACCTGTACTCGCTCGTCCTTTGCACGTGATAGACCAGCAGTAACTAGTTGGTATGTATCAGAGGGCAGACTTCAAAAGATAAACTACAGCAGTCTCCTACTTGCCTGGTAAATGAGCCTTTTTAAAGACTGTGGCTGCCTAATGATGGTCTGTCCTCATGGGCCACTTCCTTAAGGTGTTCATTCTCTTGGACGTACAGGATGCTCCTTGTACAATCTCTCCACTGCAGAGGTAATGCCCAGATGTTTGGAGGTAACAGCCAACGTCTGACAGAGTTGTTGGGCAAGAATATTGCCATAAAACCATATTCATACAAGAGCCAGCAATCAATATTCTGTTTTTATCTAATCAGCTACAATGCAAACTACAGTCATAGTATTTTTAGAAAAAGGTCACAGCCAATAGGGACACAGAGTCTGCAGGTTTATTCCATGTTAGAATGAGAGTGAGTGACAATAGCAAGATGGATCAAGTAACTTCCTTCGGGAATATACCCTATATATCAGAATGACTAAGGGAACAGAAGTGAGTAGACTGAGTCTGCAACTAAACAGATGGACACCGAACCAAATGTAATTGGATTTGCTTCTCTTAAGCAGATTCATAAACTAAACCTCTTCCTTGCTCCTCTGAGAGATCAGCTTCAGACAACCCACGGGAAATATGCTTAGCATTGGATTTGGCCAGTGTTTGTGGCAGCTCAAGCACTAATGAGGACAAACAGTGAAAAAGTAACCATCAGAACTGCCTGTCCATTTACTTTCTCCTAGTTTACTGTTCCAAAACTTTGCCAAGTGCACTACTTAAGCCCCCTGTAGGCCAGCTTACACTTTGGATGAACCAGGACCGTATTTTAGTTCAATTATCTTTCCCATCCTTTCCCCATTTCCTTGCATAAATTAATCATGATTCAACTGCATCTGGCCCACTCCTAAAGGGTACTAGCTGGCAGGAGTATTCTGGAAACCAACTAACTTGATATGTTTCCTTCAGGTGTACAGAAGAAGAAAAAATACAACCCAAACCCCTCTTCTTTCCCTGGGGAGTGACACAATATATAATGATTTTTTTCCCACAGTAAATCTACCAAGGCATATAAAAGATGGCAGAACAGTTGAAAGAAAATATCCAGGAATCTAGGCACGTCCAGGAGGAGAGGAGTGAGATATGACTGTACCTGACTGAAATATTGTTCTGCATTCAAGAAGGAGTTATTAGTACATTGNAGGCAAAATTAAGCTTTCTGTCTTATATAGAGAGAATATTAGAAAGATGTAACATACAAAAATGGGGAGAGGTGTAAGTCTTTAATTTACTTTTTTAGAGATTTGCTACTTGGCATCAAATGGTAATAGCCATTCTTATCAGTCCTCTGAAATGGAATTCACAATTATTTTTCCATCTATGTAATTACTAGTAAGAAAAATGGTTAAATACTAAAGAGTTACGTTGGAAAGAGCAGCAAAATACATTTGTATCCAACTGTTTGAATTTGAATGTTATATTTCTTATTGATCTTCATATATGTGAAACTAATGGTAATAATAATAATACAGTTCTTAGATTTATGTTGAAAAGTCAGGTATGATAATAAAGTTTCACAAGTCAAAACATAAAGAAAAGAAAAAGACAAATGACATTACATTTAAAGTAAACAACAGACTGCCTTATCATAATTTCTTCCATAGCCTTACTTCCACTTTGTGTAATTAAAGCTGGTGTTTGACAGCATGTGCTCTGAGAGTGTAAGCAGAGATATCACGGCTCCCAGAAGTAACTTATAAATAATGAAATAATCACCCATTCAGATACAAACACCAAAGAGATGGATCAGCTTTTTCTGCTACACCTTGCATAAAAAGGTCCTTTTGAGTGCCACATCATCAATGTGCAATGTTTAAAGCAGAAAATTATTATGCCACTTTTGTTCCAGTGAGCATACCAAAACACTCACTTTGCATTAAACTATGCACTGCAGAAACACAGAGACCAAATCATATCCCCTAGATGTTAGCCTTCAGGACACTCATTCTCTCTGTACTTGCAGAATAGCACACAATGAGGCAAACATACCCTGGGTTTCACCCCATTGAGGTCAGTGTTATTACATGAAGAATTAATTTATTAAAATACATCTTAGTCATTATACAAGCACTTTAAATGAGTTGTGGTGAACACTAGCTTACTCTCTGGCTTTTTTGGGGCTAAGGGACTCTCTGCTTTCCAAAATATAAAATTATCTTCATATTTTTTCTTGTTTCAAGAATGGCCTGATTAATGGAGAAAAAGCTCTCAGGATAGTACTCAGATTGCCAGTTGTTCAGGGAAAGTGATGCTCAAAAAAAAAAGAGCCTCCTAAGAGCCTCCTAGTCCCATGGATAACATCTTGATTTTACCCTTACCTAGATATGGGGAAAAAGGTGTAGGGGGACTAAACAGATGTCGTTCCAGAGTGCACTAAGCATGCAATGAAGGGAAATTGATGCTGTGATCTCCATCTTCTTGAGAAGCTGGGAATTACAGCAGTTCTTAACCCCTGCTGTGCTGTATCACAGCACTGGAAAGAGGCAGTCACCAGGACGTAGTGTGGGAAGGAAGGGGAAGAATTAGAGCTGTTGTATTAACTGAGGGGAAGAAAAAAGATCAGAAAGTATAAACTTAGATCCAGAAAATGCTAAGATACCTTCACTGCCCCCAGTACTGAATTGATAAAGTTTATACGGCACTGTTCTGCCTGGATTTGCTAACTTGCCTTGCATCTATGAATTCTAAATACCTTGATACATAAAAATATCCTGATATATATATTTTTTTTTCTGCGTACCCATATTGTTCAGACATTACAACACCATATTGTACTTTCTACACCCTCAGTATTACCAGCAGAGTTCTTATTCAGTGACAATTGAAAGCATAATAACCATTTTATGACCATAGTTTCCCAACACCCCTCACTTTGATTTGTATATTTAATAGGAGTCCAGAAGTTATATGCAGTCACTAAAGATAATGGTATAAACAACTTACAGACAGAATTTTTGTGGTTACTGTCTTTGCTGGGCAACATCTTGACTCCTCTTGATTTCAGTTCAATTGCTTTTTTCACTGAGAAAACAAGCAAACAAAAATAAGATAATTCATTATTAAACCTTGTAGAAATGACATATAGCAGTCAAATCATACATTACAGTAATACAAAGCTACACAGGAATTCTACAAGCAGATCGAAATAACTGTGTTTTGTGATAATCTAAATACATTTAAAAAAAAAAAATACAACCTTTTATCATGTTTCAGAAAATGTCCTCTTTAAACAGATATTACCAAAATTTGCAATATTTTGAACTCAAGTTTCCTTAGGGTCAAAGAAAAGAAAAACCTGTCCTAATTACATGTATGGGTTTCCTATGTTTGCCACTGCATATGGGAAAATCATAAACATTTTTAAAACTTATTTCTTACAGAAAATGTACAGTACGTTATACACACATATCTGAGGACCACAAGATTTAAATGCGATGTTCACATCTGCTTTTATTTGATTCACTCTTCAGTGTTTTTAGTTCAGTTTCTTAAGGAGATTAAGGGTTTAGGATCACAGTGTGTTACATTCTTTGGCTCACCTAACCCCTTTTGAATCTACAGGGCAATTACAACTGAATTAGAAAGAGAGTAAGTGCTCTCAAAGGGAGAAAGTTTTGTGAGAGAGAACAGATGCATCAGAGGTTTAATATCTGTTTTCTCTATTTAGCCAGCTGAATGGCTGATAAAATCCCAGCCTATCCCTACTAAGTAGTTGGGGCACCATAGGAGGGAGCAGGAGCAAAGTAGAGAGACATAAGAAGAAACTAGTGCAGTTATACATTAAGGAACACATGGGGTAGAATTTTAATTGTAACGGTAGGAGAAAAGGGTTAAAATATAGCATATATTCACAGGAAATTCATTAGTTCTGTGGCTTGGGAATGACTTGATCAATTGAAAATAAAATCAGATATAGAAAATAATTGTGAAACAAGCCTGGACAATTCAAAACTATTGTGCAAAAACCAATAGCAATAGCAAAATAGCTATTACTGACTTTGTTTAGCAGCATGCTAATGACAACATCATCATGCATGTCACTAACAAAAAAATTACAAAAAGCAGTAATCCTTTCCTAATTCATTTTTTTTCTTTTTCCTAGAGCTTGCAGTGGTTATTAATCTTAAAATGTAGCCATTTATCCTGCATCCAGATACAGAAACAAAAAATCTACTCATACATTTTTAAAAATGGCAGTAATTTTTACCTTAAATTATATAAATATAAAAATTAATACCACAGATTACCAGTTATACATTTTGTCAATGTCTGAGATAAATTTTATGATTACTACGCTATACACTGATCTGTATGTAAATATTTCTAAGAAATGAAGTGGCAGGAACAGCAAGCTAACTTGCCTTTAAATATCACATTAAAATAGTGATTTCATTGTATTTGTTTCTTTATTGGACTTTTGCTGCTTTTGCAACCTCAGAAGGAAGCAGGCTTAAGTGCTGAAATTGGGCAAGCACTGCAGAAAGTACTTTTTGTGCTATGTACGTTGCAAGTGCAGACATTTAGGTCTGAACCTGGAAAACAGGTGTTCAAATGATGAAGGATGATTGAAACACAATTGTAGCTGCATGGGATGAAATGGATTTGATAGCAGTGTGGTGTTTTCTTTTCTTCTAAGACAGGAACACATTTTACAGAGACATCAATGCAGACAACAAAGTTAATATCCCCAAGGGCTTCTGGAAGGGTAAACATCATGGGTATGGTTTTCTTAGAATTACTTTCTACACTTACGTACTAAAATTTCCATCAAGTGCCACCTTATGTTCTGTCTTTTTATTCTGTTAAAATTATTCATAGAATCATACAATGGTTTGGGTTGGAAGGGACCTCAAAGATCATTCAGTTCAAATCCCCCTGCCATGACCAGGAACATTCTCCACTAGACCAGGTTGCGCAAAGCCCCATCCAACCTGGCCTTGAACACTTCCAGGGCCCCCTCCCTGGAATCCACAACTTATCTGGGTAACCTGTTCCAGTGTCAATTCCATATTTATTGGGAAGTGAACAGCACAAGTCTTCTAATGAATATTTGGGATGTTGTCTGGAGTTGTGCTCCCTCTGCCAGCATGCATTTCACAGTTTATTAATATCTGTGTCATGTAAAACATGCAAGCAGTTCTTGGAGGATTCAAAATCCACATTGCTTACATTCATGGATGAGTGGTAAAACCATTGAGTTATTATACAGTGGACAGAGAAAAGAACTATACTCTTCTCCTCTTTCTCCTGTGACCCTAGCTTTCGGGTGAAAGTGGCAATTATCACTCAAATTCCTTGTGGGACTTCACTCTTGAAGGTATTTGTTAGACATACTTGAAGCATGCTTCTCAGGAATGGGGAAAAATGATACCCATCAGCTTTAGTTTGAAATACAGTGGATATAAATTGAAACAAGAGAGCTTCTGACTTGACATATGAAAAACTTTTTCACTATTAGGACAGTCAAGAATTGAAACAGGTCCTGCAGTTTCTATCCTTGGAGATTTTTCATATGTCAAGAAAAAGGCATTCTGTATCTCTCTGAAAGAACGTTAGATAGGGGATTCACAATACTTAAGATCAGTCATCTAAAATGTATGCTTTATGAAGAGAAATAGCTACCTCAAGGGGGCAATTCATCCCCTTCTAAGATAGGTACAATGAATCATCCTCTGGTGATGCCTTTTCCTCTCCATAAAATATAACAGAAACACATACCACTTGCTCAAGCTAGATCCCTACATTTTAGAAAGTAACTACGTGACATGAGCTTTTATGTCTGGAGAACTTTAACAGCCAAATGTAGGTATCTGTGAGACATAAGGATCCATGAGGTTAAATGGATACTTTGAGACATAAATAACAAAATTCTGCCTCTATTATACTTCCGTGTGTAAGTTTTTGCATGCAGCCTGCATAGTATCTTCTTCCATTTTTTTAAAAGATTTAAGCAAGTATAGTCTTTAAAATACAAACTGTTCAACCTCTGAATGAGAAATAGAGACCACTGAACACCGGGGTGAGTGAACCAGATCAATCTTTTCTGTAACATAAAAGAAATACTCTAAATTGCACTTTTTGTAACCATTTAAATCCAATTTGAATACTTTTTTGCTGAGGTGCTTCATTTCTACTTCCTGATTGCTCTTCCATTAACAAGGTTTTCCTGATTTCAAAGATGATGTGCCATTTAATAACACAAAAAGAAGAATGAGTTTATACTAATAATGTCAGATCTGAACAGTACTTTCCTCTGATTAAGTGATTACTTTTTAAAATTTGCGTAGCTTTTTGCTGTCTTCATTTAATCATTCAGGTAAGCTAACTGAATTAACTCACTTCATCTTTTCTGTTAATCATAACTTCAGGACTCTTTTGGAGATGAGCTACCCATTCAGGGAGGAAGGCAGACTTGAGCACTGGAAGTCCATGACAATCTTATCAGCCTATTGGAAAGCACCAGTGGTATTCCTTAACTTTTTGCTATAGTTAAATTAAACTCAGCCATGAAAAGAATATATACCTGGCATTATTTGAATGGACCATGCAAGTTAAAGTGAAATTTTCAAGTTGTAAACCTCCATTCAAACCTATCCTGATTTCTATGAAGCTCTTAGTTTCTAATATATTTCAACCTGTGTGAAGAAAATATATTTTACCCCAAGTACAATTACATCACAGAAAAAATTATGACAATTTAGCAGAAATACAGTTTTAAGAAAGGATCAGAACTACAGAATCACAGAATGGTTGAGGTTGTAAGGGACCTCTTGTCCAACCCCCCCTTACTGAAGCAGGGCCATCTAGAGCCGGTTGCTTAGGATGAACCAATGCGTAAAATTTCAACAGCTGGTAACAATCAGGAGGGTAACAAAATAAAAGTAACAATGAGACACTCAAAGTCCCTATGTCTTTTGAGGATATTAGAAAACTATTACCTTCCATCAGAGAAATTTCTGTGTGTTTATATATATATATACATCATACAGGCATATATTGCATTCAGATTTGTTGTTACTATGCAATGTTTTAACAATCTTATTAGATTACTTTTAAATAATAATAATTTATATCTGTATCTGAATAAAGGTGGTTTGATACATTCGAGATCTGCTACCATTCTGCCATTGTAAAAATTGTCCTAGAAAGCTAATTCTCCTATGCATTTTCCTTGCCCAAGGCATTTGAAGTATAAAATATAACTGGCAAATTGTTTGTGTTCACTTAAGTGAAGAGATGAAACGAAACAGAACATTAAATATTTAAAACATTTGTATATGTTTGGGTAAGTGAGATTTTTGCTAATATTGTTGAGAAAGTTCAGATAAAAAAAATGAGTTTAAGCAAAATGTTCAAAAATAATTAATCTCAGAGAAATTTCAGTAAGAAGTTTTATATACAAATTGCAGTCTGGAGAACTTCAAGAAGACTTTTCATGACCCATTGACAAACTAATGAAAATACAAGGTCCAACAAATTAAGTTAACAAGAGTAAGGCTTCAAATTAATAAAAGGAAGTGCTTTTTTCACACAAGTAGTAGTAAATATGGGAAACTCTGCCAGAAGGCACCAGCAAATGTGGATGCAAGAAGTCTGCAAATCTGCTTCACGCTATGGCTGGAGACAGGCATGGGGTAAGATCATAGAATCACAGAATCATAGAATTGTTTAGGTTGGAAAAGACCTTTAAGATCATCAAGTCCAACCGTTAACCTAGCACTGCCACATCCACTGTTAAACCATGTGCACATCTACATGTCTTAAATAGCTCCAGGGATGGTGAGTCAACTACTTCCCTGGGCAGCCTGTTCCAATGATTGACAACCCTTTCGGTGAAGAAATTATTCCTAATATCCAATCTAAACCTCCACTGGCACAACTTGAGGCCATTTCCTCTTGTCCTATCGCTTGCTGCTCAGAAGAAGAGACTGACACCTACCTCGCTACAACTTCCTTTCAGGTAGTTGTACAGAGCGAGAAGGTCTCCCCTCAGCCTCCTTTTCTCCAGGCTAAACAACCCCAGCTCCCTCAGCCGCTCCTCATAAGACTTGTGCTCTAGACCCTTTATGATATAGATCCCTTTGAAAGATAGATCCCTTTATTATTAAGGCAACTCTATGGCAACTGTCCTTATGAAACATACATCCCTTTTTGAATGTTCATGACTATTCTTTACACTTCTGTATCTTTGTGGGTTGAATAATGAGCCCAAAATTCATTCAGCAGGTGAATGTCATCTCTTTGGTACAAAGGAATGATTCTTCTTCCTCTTCACATTACTTTGGCAGACTATGACCCATACTATAATACTTTTAGACATTGTTATAGTGATAGTAAAAATGCCTCTATTGTACATGGAAGATGACGTTCCTTCAGAAGCTTATTATGTTCCTGTAGACAAAATAGTTGTTTGTGGCCTTGATGAGTACTACTGCTCTGGGCAGAAGTTTCAGGACTTCCTACAGAACATGACTATTACTCACAGTTTGAAATTGTCCTCAGTCTTCAAGCTGGAAAACCCTTGGGGCTGAACTTTCATGCTTCCTTTACACTCCAAGACACGCTATATTCTCGCCATGGTAGCACTAAACTTCGGGCATGGCTTTGTGCTTCTGCAAGCTCTCAGCCTGGACAGTCAGTCAATCCCCAATTCCATGTAGACTGGGGATTTCTGTTCCATATAATATCAGGGTTGTATGACACTCACTGTTTTATATTCAAATCAAATTCACATTAATATTAGATTTCAATGTTAGATTACTTGTTTAGAACAGAACTAGTACAAGATTTTTTGTTTATAATTCAGTGATATTATGTTTTGTTCTAAGATTTCTAACACATTTTGAGTTATTTGCACCTCACTGAAATCATTTGGTTATGGCTGTCAGATTCGGATTTCAGTTATACCTGTGTATATTTCACAGAATAGATATTTTCTACACAATATTTATATGTGTAGTCTGAATTTATTAATTTATTATGAAAAAATATTGTTAACTAAAATCACCTATGATTTAAGGGTTTGTTTTGGGTTTTGTTTGCTTTTTTTTTTTTTTTAATAATTTCTATTTGGCATTTTGTAAGCATTATGTTTTCTTAGTTCAAATATTCATTGAATATTTGATCTTTTACAATTAATAAACTGAAAAGTGTTGCCTTAATGAAATAGTCTTTCCTTTTTTAATCAACTATATAATGGTAGATCAGAAATACTGCAAAAAGATGAGAAAATTACATTTCTTCCTACATACTGTTTCACTCAGTCCTTTACTACAATGAGATTTAAAAAAACTCAGATGAACTTTTATCATTAGGGAGAAGATTTAGAGGAGCATTGCTCATGTTCAAAATGAACTGTGATGTCTTGCAACTTTAAAAATCTATTAATCAGCATATTTTCATTAAAGGTGAATCATACCCCAATAGACATAGTCATCTTTTTCTTCTTCTTTGTCTCAGAGAACTAGAACTATAAAAATATGTTTTAAACCCATATATTTCTAGTATGAATTTTTAGAAATAATGCACCTTAAGTGCACCTTAAAAATGTTAAAATAATCTTGATTTTGTTAGTTTTGAAAGTGAAAACAGCCATTGGTAATATCAACTTTATTTTCTAGAGCCATGAGGCACCTCGGTATAGTATGCTTTTTCTACATTCCTACCTGTCTATAATTCAAAAGGAAAATTTTCTGCATTTTATTTTGCTTACATTCATTTCCAAGAATAACTCACAAAAGAATTGCTCTACTGCTGTCACTATTGTAAAAGCATATTATACACAGCAGCTCATTTCAGCAGGGATGGTTTCCTACAATTCATACAACAATGAATGTTTTTGAATGATTTTTATTTTCCACAGTTTTGTTTCCCAGGATGGTTCTTTGAAAACTGCCCTTCCAACCTCAGGTATACTCCAAGTTGCTCAAGAAAATGAAATCTGAAGGTTTGCTTTTTCATGATAGTTTTAAACACTGTTTTTCACAATTACACATGACTAAATAAAAGCATGAAGCGGTTAGTCTTTCAAATATTCTCTGCACGTGTAGCTTTTAAACAGATATACTTCACAGGTGTACTTTCACAACGTACAAAGTAATAGAGAATCAAGCTTTGTGTATACAAGCAGTTCTGGAACCACTACCCCAACAATTTACAACTATTAATAAAACCAGCTACACACAAATTTTTAACCCTGGCAGAATCAATCTCTTTCCAAAAATAAACTCAGTAATTTAAATCTTTATCTCTGATGACTCTTTCATTTTAATACTTCACAAGTCCATTTAATTACATGGTTTAAGCATTACACAATATTGTGGAGCAAAGATATTTCATCTGGGGTTTTTGTTTGGTTTGAAGAAGGAAAGACAAAACAGACTTTTTTTTTTTTAAACAAACCCTACATGTATCTTGAAAACAGTGACAACTGATCTGAAATCCACACAAAGCACTGTCAAAATTCTCAAGAAAATTCAATGAATTTACAATTTTTCTCTGACAGTCGAAGATGCTTTTGAATGCATCACTTACTATAAAGAAGAGGAACTTGAAGGCTAACTTTTTTTTTTTTTTTTTTTTTAGCATATACAAGTTCTTCAAGTATAATTTCAAGGGAAATTTTCTGTGAATTCTATTAATATATTATGAAGTACTTCTTACTGTGGGTTATTATGTTCTTGTATTCTATGGAGCAATTAATTCTCATTTGAAGTTATATTTGAAAATACACTGAGAGAGACCCTACAGGGTATTGGCAGCTCTGTGTCCTCTAAGATATAGGAGAGTTTCAGTTTTTTCAGAGAATGTTGCCTGCTGGGACTATAAGGGAAAACTTTCTAATATGTTTGTCTTTCCTTCCATCATCATACAAGCTTGTGCTAATGGAAAGAAAATAGTAAATAAAGATTAAAAAAATCAACTAAAACAAACAAAGAAACAAATTTAAAGAAAATTATAATAAACAGTTACATGTACTTCCTACACATCCATAAATTACCACTCAAATGTAAAACTGACTAGAAAAAAAAAAACTCAAGTTATCCAAACAAATTTCTCTAGAAAAGGTAAAACTCACTTAGATTGTTGACTTCCTTGAAGAACTTACTTTCCTTCTCTGATAGTAATTAACTAGTAATTAACTAATAATTACACAAATAATATGAAAAGAGGCAGTCATCTTTCAGACCCAGTTTCTCCTACTGTGAAGCTTTTCCTTTTTTTTTTTTTTCATTATGTTTTATTTTATTTTGTTTTGTTTTAAATAGGGTTCCTTCTATCTGATATGCAAGGTTTTGGAGCAAATATTTAAATAGTGGTTGAAGATGAATTTCAAATTACCTGTATTACAATATGAAAATTCTGTATTTATTTGTCATATATGTTCAGGGTGGCTATGAATATCAAGTAAAAGGTGTCTTTTTTCAGTATTGCCTGACTAATCGCAGATGAGCCAAAAGTTGTACAAATGCAAGGTAGCAGGTCATGTTTGGCACCAAGAATTTGCAGTCTGTAATTTTGCCTGGAGGAGACAGGATAGAATTTAGTAAGAAGAAAAATACAGAAAAGTGAACTAAAAGTGAAGATGGCATGAAGCACAGTTAATTGTCCCCTTGTAGGGCATAATTGAGAAAAAATTTGATCTAGAGAGGGTTTTGAGGAGTTATGATACACTTTAAACTTAGAAAGGGAACTGCAAAAAGAGAAAAAGACCTTCTGCAGTTCCACTAGGGCTAGAACAAGAACTTACAGTCCTTATATGTAGCATGGGAGACATAAGAAAAAAGCTTTGGTTACATAAGAAAAAAGCTTTTTAATAGTAAGAGTGATGAAGCCCTGGAACAAATTACCCAGAGAAACTGTGGAATCTTAAGCCTTAAAAGTTTTAAAGAACATGTTAAACTAAGGTCTGAAAACCACAGTCAAATATACTTGGCTCCTCTCTGATATAGGGTTAGATTATCAAGATCCTTTTTAAACCTCTTTTCTATTATTTTGTAATAGTAACTCATAACCAGAAGTCATTTGGCTCAGAAACAATAAGCGGCTAAGACCTTGGTGGGGTTTTCTAGGATTTCTAGCATATGAAATTAATTGATTATACCTACATTTAATTGCATGTGTGCAAACAGGTAAATGGTGTGCAGTACACAGTTCATATCAAAGCCAGATAAGATACTAGAAGCACAGCTCAGTTAACACAGTATTACGCTTGATCTAATTTACCCTCTTTTAGTCATACCTTGAGAATACCTGTGATTCCATCACAAGAAAGCTAACAATTCCTGTTTGTTCCTAGCACATTTTTTGCAACAGTTCTCATGCACATCTTGGATGACATAACATTTTTTTTCCCAACTACCCAAATACATGAGTATATTGCCAATTTTTCTTCCTGCATGAAATAACCTGCAAGGCCTCGAATATTGGCTACCACTCAAAGCTAAAATATTCTGACATCATCTGCCGGTTCCTCCTCAAGCTGCTTCTGCTGCTGCTCTGCTGAGTTCAGCTCTTGGCTGCCTTTCACTGCAGATTTTTCCCAAGTACAGATATTTGAAGGTGAAGAGAACAGCATATTGCCCAGTACCTGATGATCACAAGCAGGCCCTTTCCTGTCCAGCCTTAAGCCCAGCCTCACTATAAGGAATGTATTCAAACAGTTCTCTGTTTTTGCTACATTACAGGAAAAAAATAATATTTTCAGTATTTTGTATGTTGAAAGAGAGTAGAAGAGAGATGTCTGTTACAAAGACTGACACTTAGCTTTACATATTTTGTGGAGTTCAGTAAGAAACTGAAGTATTTGCAATAACATTCATAGGATTATTCTTGAAGGGAGTTTGCAAACTTATCTCAATACAGGGCAGAATTCTTCAATTTCCTTTTGCTTTAGTTTCATTGCTCTGATTTTCTTGAAGTTGAGTACTCCTGTTTCTAAACAAAGTATTTTCTTAATTCAGATTGCGGAGTCCAATCAAATGCCCTGTTTGCTTTGCACTCCTGCTTCAGGCTTTCTGGGTTCTCCTCCAAAGACACAATTATAGGAGTACTACCATTTTTTAGCCCTGGAAGAAATGATCTACAATTCCATGGCAGCATCAGTATTCTCTCTGGATTCTCCTTATAGATTGAACATTTCTTTCCTATCACTCACAGTCATGTGGGACTTGTAAACAGATCATTAGCAATCTCTAGGTTTTCTTCTGCTTCTGCTTCACTTGTACCATGACGTCTTTCTAAAAGTTTAGTATTTATAAGAATAAGAAAAAAACCACCATTCTCAATCTTACCATTCACTTTAGTTTATGAAGGGAATTCTGTAATAAATTCCTCAATAAAACAAGGCCCCCAACTCAGTAACCTAGGAGGATTCTTGCAAGCTTTGCTTCTCAGCTACCCACTTCTTGACTTTTGCAGAGGCATCGCAATTTTCCATAGGATCTCTAGTTTAAACCAGCTTACTGGAATCATCTGACCCTCTGCTGTTTCTGTATTCCTTGCCTGAGGAGTATGCTGTCTAATATGCTATCCTAGTGTTTCTCTCACTAACAGCTTTCAAAATCTTCCCTACTAATCAGTATTATAACTCCAGAGAGCTTCACAGCAGGCATAGATGTTGCTACTATATGGCTACCTGTAAAAGCTGTAGGTTCATGATCAGTTGGCTTCCTTGTTCCATCAATCCAGCAAAGTACTGCCTGTCATTATCAGACCTTCCACCTGCTCCCTGTGCTGGAAATCTCTGCGTGCAGTACTAATGAACAAATGGTACAGCCCCAAGATGAATTGGTGTCACAATAGATTTTTACACAAATCTTTCTAATTCTATGTGTATAAGGTGACACAGGATCTGCAAGTTTAAAAAGAAGCATGGCAATTTGTTTTCCATTAACCTTCTGCATGCCACTTAGCTGGCCACTTGCCCTGACAGACTGCCGTAGCTCCTTTCTGCTATCAATGTATGATATATTATAATAAAACAAGTTCAGCAGGCATCAAGTCTTCACTGCCTGCAGATGTCCTCCACAGTTCTGGAAAACAGTATCAACACAGTTTGCACAATGAATATATACTATCATAGAACACACTGAGTAGTAGTGCGTAGGGATTGTCTCTAAAAAACAAATCATAAAATGAGATCGACTCAGCTCCTTCTTTGAATGCCACTTCAACTATAGTCTTTCAACTGTAGTGTCAAAAGCTGGTTTATGGTTTTTCTCCATTAACATCTCCATAGTGCCACTCAGTGGGATGATCAAAGTGTTCATCAGAAAATCCTTTTCTGAAGTCAACATTTGACCACCTTTTCAGTTTTTGTAGAGAAATGAAATCCGTAGTTTGGACTGAAAACATCTCTGAAACACAGCTCTTACACTGATCATTTGACTGTTATCCATCACACAGATGAACTTGAATGGACGTTGGTCTTGCATTGTAGATAATGCAAGTGTGGTAACAATGACAGCCCACTATTTGGTGTCTCTAATTTCTTCCCATGCAAAAACTGACCATGTGAATGCTTTCAGTCTGTGCCAAATATAAAATAATGAGTCTAATTGATTTTGTGATTGCATGCAGGTTATGCATTGTTTCCTTGAGACCTGCATATCTCCATCACTCCATAAAATTTGCATATCTCCGCCACTCGTGCATATGTTCTTATTTTAAATTCTTAGGTCCATATTCTGCTGTTCCCTGTATATTGCTACTAGCTGGCTTAGAGATCAGTGAAACCTACAGTTTCTTCAACATTTTCCAAATGTATATTTTTGCATTGGAAAATAGGAAGTTCATTGATGATGCATCAGTTTCATTATATCAGAACAGCATAGAAAACAACTGTCTTACAAGTTGAGTAGCCTTGGGACAGCAGTGCCTTCGAACAAGGACTGTGGAAGACCTGGCATTGAGTGAGCATAACATCATTCTTGACAAAGAGTAGCTACCAAGTCTGGCAGAACGTTCCTTTGTCTGGGGGAATGTTCTCTGCTTTGGAAGGATTTCAACATGTAAATTAAATTTCATCTTTTATTTTGCAGGTAATTTGGGAAAAACTAGTGACATGTATACAAATGTATACCGAGATGATACACTTCTTTTCAACCACAAACAGTATTTTGAGTAGTTGTAGTGAGACAACACCGTGCCAAACAAAAGCCAAAGAATGAACAGCTGTTACTAGATTGGCATCTGCTTAGTGCTGACATCATGAAGCAGCTATGCCTGAGTCTTCTTAGCAACACAGAAACTTTACTAGACACTCAAGAAAGAAGTATTACCTGTAGCAAACTGATTGGAGCTAAGTACAGGCTTCCATCTTTAATGACTTCTTTCTTATTTCTTCTGAAAATGCCTAAAAATCAAGAGTTCATAATAATATGCTCCTATATGGTGGCTTAGTAGTAAGATTTTTTTAGTGGAATGCCCTTGTGTTAAAAAAAATAGCTGTATGTAATCTGAGTCTTTGTCAAACATCTCACTCTGTTGGCACTGAGAAATCCTAGCTAAACTTGGACTGAGAGTCTTGAGGACAGAGCTTTATCCTAGGGTCCAATTCTTCTGTACTCTTCGTAAGTGTAGTTCTTTCAGATACTTATTTTCTTTTTGTCACTCTAAGTCAGCTTTTGGGCTTTGCTTTAAATTTTGAGAAAAAGAAATATTTTGTGACACCAAAACAGACAGGATGGCAAGTCTCTCTTAAGCATGTATGTTGCCTTTATGAGATAGCAGTTTTAACAATAAATCCAAAAATTATTTCTATTGTCAAATACTGAAAAAGAAAAAGCTTCAAGCTCTAAAAATGGGAGGAATAGAGAGAGTTTTATCTTAAGGATATGCTGAACTCAATATATATGCCAAATTACTTTGATTATGAATTTTAAAGAGACATCACAGGAGCAGCTATTTTAAGCAGCTAGTTCTTAGAGGCTGTACATGCCACATTCTGAATGTTTTGTCCTGCTCTTTCCTTATCACATGGTGTAGACTAATATTAAGCTAATAAAGGATACCTTATAATTTTAGTACAGGGACAAAAGTATATATGCAAAAAAAATCCAAAGCTTTTTGCAGAGAGGCTAAATATATATTTAATGTGTGGGAAGGTAAGATGTCAAATATTGATTTCATTATTATAGTTTTTATTGGATTAAAATTCTCCTTTCTGATCAAACAACCTAAATTTAGAAATGAGAAAATACAGGCCAGTGATTAATGGTGGTAGGTATTTTATATTCTCACATGCCAATGTAAGATACATTAAGAGACTCAAGTCTTGAGACAGAGTGAAAATCAGACAGATGGTTTAAGTTAATTTCTAAGAAGGGAGCTATTCACAACCAGTAGTCATATATGGAGCTTAGGACAAAAGAATCTTACTGTTAATAGAAGAAAAGAATCTTACTTTTAATAGAAGAAAGATATATTCCTTCCTACTTCATAAACAAACTTTCTCTGAGAACTTATCTCATTGCGGACTTTTACAGATTTTACCATGTAGCTGAATAAATGTCCTTGAAATGTAAATCAATTATACTAAATAAAAGTTCTGGGAAAATATTTTAATACACCCTTACTCAAATCTAGACAAGTCAAAACAAGACTCTCAGATGACTTTCCAATACTACAATGACTGTACTGATAGGATGTGAGGAAATCTGCAATTACGGTATCAGAGTGGGGAAGAAACACACAATGTGAAAGAAAAAAACCAAAACACCAAGGGAAAAAAAAACATAAATGAACAAGCATAGTCTATTTACAGCAGCCATGACAGGTGTACAAATACAGTTAAGAAAACTTATTTATGATCCTAAGGTACATCACACAGTTTAACATGACTTAGCTAATTAATTTCTGAATTTTGTGACTTTTTTTTTTCTTTTTTTTTTTTTTTTTTTTTAGAAAAAATAGCCGTAGAAAAAAACATAAACGGATGGGGAAAAAAGTAGTTTTATCTGTAGATCCAGTTCTACTTAGTCCAATATTTCAATATTTTAAGATAGCTAAAATCAGGTAAGTGGCCACTGGAAGTTTCAAATAGCACCAACTCACAATAAAAATGCAGTAACTGGTGAAAATTACTTCCAATAAGATATGTAAACTAAGGAGGTTGAGCTCTTTATCTAGGAGATTGAGAGGTGACTTGGTGCTTCAAACACAGGAATTCTAAGGTTAAAAAAAGGCTTTTTACACTGTTGTGGGAAAACATAATGCCACTACTAGACACAGAAAGATCAAACCAGACTAATACAATTGAGAAGACAGGACTACGTATTTAACAGTGGTCATGTTAACCACAGAAAAGAATGATCAAGAGAGATGGTGGATTATCTACTTGTTGATATTTTCATATTGAGACTGGATTACTTTCTTGATAACAAAATAAAAAAACAAAACAAAACAAAACAAAACAAACAAGAAAAACCCCAAAGTATTGTCTCAGTACTATTTAGTGGGAAA
This sequence comes from Aramus guarauna, assembly GCA_013400195.1. Lineage (NCBI taxonomy): Eukaryota > Metazoa > Chordata > Aves > Gruiformes > Aramidae > Aramus > Aramus guarauna. Next base: position 1,299,132 of record VXBL01009962.1, read on the forward strand.
TCTGTAAGAGAATATCAGGTTCGTGACCACCTGAGGAACCTGAAAATATATAAGTCTATGGGACCTGATGAGATGCGTACCAGAGTCCTGAGGGAATTGGCTAATGTAGTTGCCCAGCCACTCTCCATGATATTTGAAAAGTCATGGCAGCCAGGTGAAGTCCCTGGTGACTGGAAAAACGGAAACATTGCACCCGTTTTTAAAAAGGGTAGAAAGGAGAACCCTGGGAACTATCAACCTGTCAGCCTCACCTCTGTGCCTGGGAAGATCATGGAACAGACTCTCCTAGAAGCTATGCTAAGGCACATGGAGGACAGGGAGGTGATTCGAGACCACCAGCATGGCTTCAGCAAGGGCAAGTCCTGCCTGACCAAGCTAGTCACCTTCTATGATGAAGTGACTATATTAATGGACAAGGGAAGATCTACGGATGTCATCTGTCTGGATTTCTGTAAGGCCTCTGACACTGTCCCCCACAACATTCTTCTCTCTCCAAATTGGAGAGAGATGGATTTGATGGGTGGGCTGTTCAGTGAATGAGGAATTGGTTGGATGGTCGCATCCAGAGGGTAGTGGTCAATGGCTCAATGTCCAGATGGAGATCAGTGGCAAGTGGTGTCCTTCAGGGGTCTGTATTGGGACCAGTACTGTTTAATTTCCTCATCAATGACACAGTGAGATTGAGTGCACCCTCACCAAGTTTGCAGATGACACCAAGCTGAGTGGTGCGATTCAGATGCCTGAGAGACAGGATGCCATCCAGCGGGACCTGGACAAACTTGAGAA
>VXBL01009962.1:1304294-1316905 GCA_013400195.1 Aramus guarauna
GGTTGGCTTTCTGGGCTGCAAGCGCACACTGCCGGGTCATATTGAGCCTTTCATCCACTAATACCCCCAAGTCCTTTTCCTTAGGGCTGCTCTTGATCCATTTCACGCACAGCCTATAGCAGTGCTTGGGATTGCCCTGACCCACATGCAGGACCTTGCACTTGGCCTTGTTGAACCTCATGAGGCTTGCACATGCCCACCTCTCAAGCCTGTCAAGGTCCCTCTGGATGGCATCCATTCCCTCCAGCCTGTTGACCACACCACACAGCTTGGTGTCATCAGCAAACATGCTGAGGCTGCACTCCATCCCGCTGTCCATGTCTCCGATGAAGATGTTAAACAGCTCCGATCCCAGTAGTAACCCCTGAGGAACACCACTCGTCACCATCCTCCACTCAGACATTGAGCTGTGGACCACTACTCTTTGAGTGCGACCATCTAGCCAGTTCCTTATCCACTGAGTGGTCCATCCATCGAATCCATGTCTTTCCAATTTAGAGACCAGGATGTCGTGTGGGACAGTATCAAATGCCTTGCACAAGTCCAGGTAGATGATGTTCACCGCTCTTCCCTTGTCAACCAGCGCTGTAACTCCATCATAGAAGGCCACCAAATTTGTCAGGCATGATTTGCCCTTGGTGAAGCCATGTTGGCTGTCTCCAACCACCTCCTTATTTTCCATTTGCCTGCTTTAATTTAATACCTAAGTGCTGAAATAAAAATTTCTGACTTACCTATTTCCCCAAAACAATGGACATTATTATGCTTGTCCAGCATAATTATATAGCTTTATCACTACACGCAAAGAAATAATTTTATGAATGAACCAAACAAACAATCACAAAAAGACAGCACAGACTGATTTTAAGGGAGTCTTCCTTCTAAGCAAGAAGCAAAAGAAGCAAGCAGTCTAAATAATGTAGGAAAGCAGAGTCCTGAATGTCTGGAGGATGTTCCCTATATCTAGGAACCCTAGGAAAATAGAAGAAGAATCAAAACGATTCTTGGGTTTTGGTCAGACTAGTAATGGGTACCCATCTGTTAGTAAAGTATATGTTTAATGATTATTTCAGAAAATCTGTGTATTTACTTTAACTCTCTTAAAGATAAGATAGTTCAACTACACATCAATCCCAACTATAACTGGGTATTCTGGAATAGTCTGTTTAAACTATTGGGAATAGTTGTCCATAAGGAAAATGTTTCTCAGACATCTTAAAGTCATATAACATATACTACAGGATTTGCTAGGAGGACAAATATAAGAATTGCACCTGAATACAATCAGACCTGAAAGGCGTCCTATCACTGCCAGGGTTTTCTGCCAGAAAATAAGGTCACATATTTCACAGGATTTTTTTACTTGTTTTTCATTATAGGCTCAAATAATTATTTACTTGAGAAAAGCATATAAGATGGAAATATCTGTCAAAGTTGTTGAATTTTAGCAGCTATAAGCTTCTGAAAATGAAAACATAAGGGAGAGGCTGAAAGAGCTGAGATATTTTAGCCCAGAGAAGAGAAAGCTTGCAGGGAGCATGTCTTTTTGGTGTGTATTAATATCTTATGAGATGAGAGCTGTAAAGAAGATAGAGCCAGATTCTTAATGGTGATATCCATTGACAAGACATGAATCAGTAAGCACAAATTGAAACATAGGAAATTCCACTTAAAAATAAGTGAAAGCTTTTTTATTATGAACGTAAACACTGGCACAGGTTGCCCAGAGAGGTTGTGAAGTCTCCAACCTTGGAGATATTCGAAACACATCTGGACATAGGCAGCTTGCTCTAGTTGACCCTTCTTTGAGGAGGGCACTGGACTAGATGAGCTACAGAGGTCCCTTCCAACCTCTGCTGTTCTGTGATTTGTGGTACCTAGCAGACTTCTCTAGCTATAAATATAATTGTTACTTCTGCTTAAAATAAAATACCAAATTATTGCTTAATTCTCAAATATACATGCAATAGAAAGCATTACCAAAGCTGTGTAATAAAAAGGAATTAATGAAGCTGTTAGATTAACAAGATTTTGATATCAGTCTGAATTTTCATCTTATGTGTGTTGAAAGACTCTCCTAGGTCTTAGCACAATTTATGTTTATATCACTAACATAGGAATTTATTTAATTGCTATTGACCCTGATAAGATACATAGCTGTGGCTCATGTAATTCAGATATGTCTGGTATTTAACACAGTAAATTGTATAAACTTACATTTTAAAAGGATGGTTTAAATTAAGGAAGGAAATTTCCATAATTGTAAGAATCTGACTTGTAATAAGATACTTCCACTTGTCATTCATGAGCAGTATTCTATATCAGTGAAGTTTACCCTTATACCCAATATCTGATGTATTATGCAGAGCAACAGATATACATCCGAAATAACGATCTCCCCAGATATTTCCCTAAAGCTTTAATTCCATGGTGAATATTTGGCTAGAGATAAGATATATTGAAAAAGAACAAAAAAGTAGTTTTCAGTGTTGGTTACACTATCCCAAATTTTCCTTTGTTGTTCTGTTGATTCTTAGATTTCTGGTGCATCAGTAAGATGAGCCACATTGTTTTTGTGCTCTCTGGTTAATAGGCTTAAGACACAGAGTTAACATAAGCAGTGCATTTAGATTCATAGCCACCAATAGTGGTATTATATATGCATCCTCAGTAAGCTTTTTAAAATAAGTTGTAAGTGCAAAGGATCACAGAATACATACTCGTGTTGAGTTGTCAAAATCAAAAGGAATTTCACAGATTTCTTTTTTTTTACTAAAATTGTCAAAATCTTTTTTTAACAGAAAAGAACTATGTATGTCAATTTTTTTTATATGCATTACATGTTAATGTCATCATCACTAGAAACATATAGCTGTTGAAGTGTATTTGTCATTTCTAAAGTGATACAGACCCTACAGTTTCATGAAAAAAGGAAGGTCGAAACTCATAAATGATTTGATGATGTGTGGGGTAAAATGATTGAAACGGCTTATGTAAGCAGAGAATTCAAAAGTACAGATAAATTAAGAAGCTCTTCTATTTTGATCTTGAGTAATGATTTATCAAGTACAAAAATCAATAAAGATTCCATTCTAAAAAACTGCATTTTAATGAGTATCTTGGTGAACGTACACAGCAATTGACAGCAACACTGACATCCTCTTGTCTTCTTTTAAAGTTGGATATGTAAATCTATGCAGAAGCCTGAAATATGATTTGTGCTATGCTAGGGATGAGTTAAATTCCCAAATGATGAATGTAACTGCTGGATAAGAGTTAGATTTTGAGTAACGAAGGAAGACAATGTTTAGATAGGGGTATGCCTTTTTATGCAATTGACCTTCTGCAGGTTGCATTCCAGCAAAGATCAGACTGAATGCAAAGCAATTTATTATAGAAAAAGTGAGCAAGCAAATACATACTTCAAGCAAACTGCAATGTGAAGCACGGATACTTTTTCCACAAGTAAAACCCTAGACGTACTTGATCACAAAAGGGTAACAGCTACTCAGTGTAGGAGCAGTGGTAGTATGAGTCAGCTCTTTACTACATCCCTGATATTTAAACAAAAATTTCTGTCACCACCACTTTAGCAATGCTTAAAGGTAAAGGACTTTTTCGCTCCACTTTTATACGCTTCTTACCTTGGAACTGAGCATTGAAGCCCTTTCGTCGGTGGTTGCTGTCAGATGTAAAATGGAGTCGTAACCAGTTCTTACTGCTGATAACAGGAGAAGGTAGATTCATACCAGTCAACCTGGAAAAAGAAAAAAGAATCTAATGTAAATGGTTGAAAAATTCATGTGTACTATACTTAAAAGAGAAGAAACCTCCCCAGCAAAATACAGTTGTGGCTGAGTCTCTTTTCTTTCTATAATGGAATAAGACCAACATACTGAAATATATAAATTGTTACTCAAACTTTTTTTTTTTTCTTCATTAGGACATATAAACTACATCAGAGAAATTTCTGTTCTCATTTATAGTCTCATTTTCTTTATCAAGCTGTTAAAAAATTAAGGAACAACAAAACTACTTAAATTATTTTAACAGCTTTGATTGAAAAGAATGATAGATTGTTTAAAGGAGGATTTATACATTTCAAAATATTGGGACTGGCATTTAATAGTTCTTACAGGTGTTGGTCAAAACATTCAGCCCTGTATATGTTTCTACATCTCATTCAAATGGACTTATATATTTTACATACTCTTCCATACATTCTTTAGACCATTTTAGAGTATAGTGTATTTTAAAAACTCCTTAGATCAGGCACTCTATATATTTCTATGAACTGGAATTTGCTATTTCAAAGCTACTTAGAATTTTAGTGTACCTATAGAAACCACTGTGATATAATTCTAAGAAAAAGAAAAAATAAAACCCTAAGTGGAATACCAAGATTATTTATTTAATTTGCTATGCTACATCTAAAAGTTTTTACTATATATAGGCTGCAGTTCATATAACTTAACTGATGACTCATATGTCTAAATACACAAACTTATCTCCTAGAAATAGTGCTTTGGAGGTTGGTTTTCTTTTTCAAATGAAATATACATGTAGTACCATTCTATCTGGCATATCTAGAGTTCCAAATTTCAAAGTCTGCAAAACTCCTGGCTGAAATATTGAATTGTTATATGAATTAAATTGTACATTAATAAAAGAGTAAAAGAATAAAAGAGTAACAATTAATAAAAGCATATTCAAAGCAGATCTTTCATTATCTATATTTCTAATAAACAGCTATTTCCCAGACACACAAAACACACATATTTTCAGATCTATGTGAACTCTACAAGGTACAGCCAAATAGTCTCAAATCTCCCATTACCCTAACAAAGATAAGGCTAACATGACCATGACACACAGATTATTTTAAGCAACCAGTTTTTTCAGAGTTTTAATTTAGCTGTATGATTTCTATGCTACTGCGTACCAGACAGGAATATGTTCTTTACCAGAAATGCTGTTTGTGTTTTAATTGAAGAAAATAAGAAAGTGAAATGGACTTAGCGGTTAATTTAGTTGTAAGGCTGGTTTGGGAAGCAAGCTTATAACCAGTGTATTACACATGCTTTTTTCTGTAGTGTTCAAAACTTTTTCACTATAGTACACAAATTCAGAAATGACAACAAATTCTGAACGGGGGGGTCAGACTGCAATCCTGTGGCCCACACGTGTACATCAAAGGGGATGCCCCCACATTAAGTACTTCACTCTCTGGCATCCATCCTGTGCAGGTGGGGCTTCCCATGGACAATACTGGAGTTGCCAGTAGTGGCAGATGTAAAAGTTGGTAGATGCAGTGTAAAATTGGTCCTTACGTGTTAACTGACTATTCAAGTGGAAGTTCTGAAGGACAGGCAACCTGAGCTGCGTGTGAAAAAGAGAGGTGCACATGGTTACTGCTGCAAGTAAACCGATTTGTTTCATTCTTATTTATTTCTAGGTCTTATTTATCAGGGAATAGGACTTGAATATAATATCTCCAACACACAGCAAATGTCAAAATGTAACAAAAGTTTTAATAATATTACAGGTGTGCTCCTTGGAGAAAAGTAAAAACCAGTACTGTCAAGGAAATTTCATTTTCAGTCCCACAAAGCTGGATATTGTATCTGACACAAAAGATACAAAATCTAGGGGAGAGGTCCCTAAAACACATGGTCATTCATTTTTATGGTATACAAAATGCAACTCCATGGCCAGGATGAAGGGCTTTTAAGTTCACCAATAAAGAGGCTGGACATCACTGCTCAACTAAGAAGACAGAATGATCCCTCCCAGTCCCACAAAAAACAACACAGTGCTTCTTCTGAGGCTGCAGGAAGAGGAGGAACGTTTCGCTTGAGCTTTACCAGTTGAGAGGTGTATCACATACCACAATTTCTGGCTAAGTGCCCATATGCTTTCTGTGTGCTGGCATTAGTGCAGCGTGCTTCTTCTGACTCAGCCTTTACCATTATGGGCTAACTTTTTATATTAATTGAGTATTCATGGAAAACAAGCAGTTTGGTTATGTCCGTACTAGTAAATTGAACAGCAGCACTTCACACCAGTTCCTGCTTGAGAATCTACACTATTAAAGGTAACAACAACAACAAATCATAGAATCGTAGGATCACAGAATGGTCTGGGTTGGAAGGGACCTCTAGAACATCTAGCCCAACTTCCCTGCCATAAGCAGGGACATCTTTCACTAGACCATGTTGCTCAAAGCCCCATCCAACCTGGCCTTGCCCATTTCCAATGATGGGGGCATCCACAACTTCTCTGGGCAACCCGTTCCAGTATCTCAACACTCTCATCATGGAACTGTTCTGCTCATGACTAACTAGTGCTCCCTCAATCCTTCCTGGGCACAGTGTAGGTATTAGTCTAAACTACAGTGTCCCAATAGATATTGTGAATGTGATCATCTCTTCTGAGGTGTTCAGGAAACACTAACAGGCAAGACTTAATCATGCCATTAGGTTGCTCTGAAAGCAAAGGTGTAAATAAAGCAAAGTTCTTTCTACTTCAAGTGGGTACATACGGTATTAATTCCCGCTGCATATGAATAGAAATAATTTTAGCTCACATTAGGTATTAACTCTAAAATCAGATGAAGACTTGGAACTCCTTTATATCAGACAGAAATTATTCAGATGAGGTAAAGAACCACATTTCTTAATATCAAAGTTCTCCTTAGAAGCTTTCAAGCTTTGATCTTTATTGAGGATTTCTCCCATGTTGTCTAAAGAGAATATTGGCAGTCTTTTTCACTTCTCTTTTAACTGAAGACATTTATTATTTGAGGAGTAATACAAAAGAAATTGAATTCTTCAGTTCTGTTTGAGTTCTGCCTCTGCTCTGAAAAGGGTAATGCATACGTGTGTATATATAATTTTATTTGGGCATTTTCTGGAAATACATGGTCTGATTTGCAGAAGTGTTGAGTCTTCACGTCCACTACTGATGTCAGTCAGGCCCTTAGCTTCTAACATCAGGGGGTAAAAATTGGTTGTCACTTGAACAAGTGAGGGGATTTGAATTCTCTGTGCTAAATAGTATTTGAGGCCATGCATCAAATGGGGATTAAAGGAAACATAAAATAGTTCTTCATCCAATGAGTATCAGTCGTTCAGTGACCTGTTAAAGAGCAACCTCATGGGAAAAAAACAGAGATCATCACTTTTCAAATAACATTGTATAAGGATGCATTTACCTGAGGGCTCGGGATGAAGATTGCACGGGGAACCTCAAATCTCTCATTTTTGCATACTAGATGTTGCACTGGGCTCTATGGAACAAGGCAGACTTCCAGAGAATTCCTGAGTGTGCTGCCTGTTACAGCATCATAAAGAACTAAAGGGCTAAGTTTTGAGAGCTTTATAATTATATTAGCAACATACTACACCTCTGCTGATAAACACCGCTTCTCACAAGAAATAATGAGTAATAATTAAACCATCTCAGCTACTCTCCTAGACCTGAAGGCAGCCCGGCTGTAGCAGAATCAGAGATAGCAGAGGAGGCTCTCTTACTTTTGATTATTGTGAGGAGTAGATAAACTTTTACTACTTTAAGTGGTTTTAATTTTGATTCTTATTCCATAATTTCCTCACACAGACACTAATCTACTGTTTATACAATAGTAAGGCACTCTGTTTTCATATAATCTTGCAGCAATAATGTTTTCCTTATGTGTAGTATATCAGATATAGAAACATAATGTCCTTGGAAGTCTCTATTGCATTATGAAGAGATTATGACATGTTTTATCACAATTATTACTAGCCTGTTTGTCAGTAAAATATTTTTTCTTCAGCTAAAACTTTCCAGTAGTTATAAAATCTTGTTTGACTCAAATTCAGGTATAGCAACACTACTTTACATTTTATTAAGAGAATAATCTAGAGAAGAAGAACAATTTTGGTTTTTATTGTGGATTTGCTAAGAAAATAATTAATTTTTTTGTCTGAACAAATGAACTAAAACTTGTTTCCTTTATAGGGTTCTTGACATTGTTTTGACTATAACTAAAAGAAAATCTATACTTATAGAAAAAATATTAATACATCACTTTTGTGAAATTGAAAATGCAGAATTAAAATACATGAAATCCATGGATTTTGGAGGGGTTTTTTTCAACTCATTTACACTTATCTTTCTAATTTAGCTATTTTCCCTATTTTGTATTCAGTCAAACATCTATATGTGGTTGAATTAACATTATTATTCCAAAATATAATAAAATAATAAATAAAATTGAATCAAATGTAAACAAAATAAAATGAGATTTGAAAATACAAGCTGTATAAGGACGATTTCAGACTAAAAAAATACACAGAAGCCTTCCAACAAAACTCATTATGCATCAGTTTTGAATACCTCTGCTATTTCTATATTAATTTAACCACAGAAGTATTTCTATTTTTAATGATTTTTAAAAAATTACAAAAATTGTAAAATATTTACTGAGTTTCCATAATAGGTCTCTGGGTTAGGAGCTGAAGAGAGAAAACATGGTACCCTAATTTTCAGTTTGGAACTAACTTCTATTCTGAAATGCTCTCAGCTAAAATATTTATACAAGAATCCATGGAGATACATGTCAAAATGAAAACTTCCAAGGATCATCCCTTGCTACTCAACAAAATAAGTAGTTTACAAATGGATGAAGTATGATGGTGCAGCAAATACACGAAGACAATGTGTGTGCATATGTGTATATATTCTCTGTACATGTATTATATATATTCTATATGTTTGTATAGAAATAGCTATATTTGAAATAGATACATTAAAAAAGGATGTTGGAGGTCTATTACCTCAAACTCATTGTAACACCAGGATAGCCAAGACTGTATCTCCTATCAACCAAGAGCAAGTAATGAGCTGTATTTGTCCCATGTTTGTAAACGTATAGCTTTATAAACTACATTAAAGGGCACATATGACATTGAACCATGCATACAGTTGCTGCAGTTTCACACAGAGATGAGATGCTCTAACAAGTGCAATGAAGTGAAACAATACTTGTTTTGCTTGATAAGAGAGGCCAGATTATCTCCTAGATAAGAACTAAATAAAACAGTTTCACAGAAAAAAATTAAATCATCTCTTCTTCCTGTGGAATTTGAAATAAGAACATTTATTTGAAATAAGAACTATTTATAACAGCTAACATAATCTACCAGGAAAGGTTCAGAAGTGGGGAGAGGGAGAGAGAAGGGTGGGATGTTTCTCATTTTCTCATTTAAAGTAATTAAATCAAGCACGATTTTTCTCTCCTTCACCTCTTTCCATAACCATGTGTAAATGGTTATTTATTCTAAATGCTGTGAATAAATACTTTCATTTGCATTTTACCTTAATATTGCGTGGGATAAGAATAAATTCAATCAAGTGGATAAGTTTTTGAGTGAGCTCTTTTTCACCCTAAAACTACAAAGATGTAGGAGCCCCTTAGCAAGTCTTATTGCACCCCTAGATACTCTCCTGAGAATTGTTCAGGATAACAGGAAATGTCCCTGGGAAGCTGAATGAGACCGACAGAGCTGCTTTCAGGTGAGTCAGGAAAACCGATGACTAAGAGCAATCCAGGAGGCTCTTGCTGTACAGGAAAAATTTGACAAACACCTTAGGTCCTGAGGGACTACAAGAAGTTTGCCACAGAATTTTATATCAAAACGTTTTATCATTCTGGGTCTAAGAAAACAGCTTGAATGAAACCCAGAATTGGTGAGAATAAAAAGATGGAAGAAATGAAAATAAATATAGACGAGTAAGGAAATAAGCCCAAGAACACAGTCTTAACAAGAGATTGTAAATTTCAATGACTCAGTTCCTTTTAACTGAGTAGTCTAAGAATGCTACATTTTTTTCTCAGTTTTCCTACATATTGAGAATAGAAAGTTTAAACATTAATAGATGAGAGCATGCAGTGAAAGTTCCTCTTCAAAATGAAATAACCAAAATAAAAGACTATGTTCCGTAATCGTGTTATAAGGAGCCACTGCAAATTATTACAGTCATTAAGCTCATTAGTAACTTCATTGTATTATAAACAAACATTGCCTGGTAACATTTTGGATATATGTTTTATATGGAATGATTAAAAAGAGAAAAATGAGAAGACTACTTTGCCTGTGATAATGAATTTTGAAAATCTGATGAAGTTATTATAGAACATTTTCAAAGTCTGGTAAAATGTTACTCATTCCCTTCTCATGGAACTTATTAACCGTACATTGAAACATGCTGATGACTGATCTATTTAAAACCAAATTATTATAATTCAATATAAAATTATTTCATGTTACATGGTTTTCCTATCAAACAAAGTTTTAAGTGACAAGGTCACAGTGAGATAGCTTAAAATGGAAATTTAAGCAGAAATTTGATATATTTTTTCCAAAAATTATTCAAATTATACCCTCCCAAGATATAGCTTAAGTTTCTCATGTGGTCATAGCAGAAGTTTACATGCATGCTCAGAAGCACTTTGGCCTGGAGCAATGAGGAGAAAAAGATGGACTTCACCTTATCTAATTTCAGCTCTTGGTAGTGCAGTGGTCTCCATCTGGGCTAGGTTCCCTGTATAGTCAATGGAGAAGAATAAGTATTTGGGGAGTGCATATCATCTGAGATACTTTAGACTTCCACATTAGTTTGAGATTAATCTCACCTTAGAAATGGGAGATGTAGGGTGACCAGATTAGTAAATATCAACACCTGAGCATCATCCAAGGCATATAAATGCTATTATAATTCAGCTCATAGGACATGACATAACTTGGAACTTTATACTCTGAAGACAACCTTCTTCACACTAATTATTCTAATTTTGTGCACAAAAGTCTCCAGCCTCTTTTGTGTATTTGGTTGTACCTCACACTAGATGTTATATTTGCATGTACTTTGTATTTGACTGGAGGTTAAAGCCAAAGGCAAGATTTTTTTTTTTTTTTTTTAACTGGTGTTTGTAAAAGAGCTTTATTAAGAACATCTTGGTTTATTGATTCAACAGTGTTAGTAAATATTTTTCTTTATTATTTCTCTGATATTTGACAAACATCATAAGGACAATATTCCATGGCACTCTGGATAGAATATTCTTCCTCTGGAAGATTATGACTGCTCTCAAGCTGATGAATAAAAGAACAGTAATTCCTTATACGTTTAGGTTTTTTCCAATATATGGCTTTCATTGTCCAGCAGAACTGGAACATTAAGTTCTAGGACATAGCAATCAATTAGATTTTATTGTTCAATACAGTGATATTCAACCCAGGCCTTAGGTATTGCATGCCATTCTTCCATAGCTTTCAAGGACTTGTTCTGTCCAGAGCTAGCGAAGATGAGTGTATGGTCCTAAAGTTAGTAAGGCAGCTGTCCTGAAGAGAAATTAAACTTTAAAACAAGTTCACAATTTAACAAATATAAAACTAAATTATGGGTCTTTTTTGTTGCTACCTATAATTGAGCAATTCAGAGATAAATTTCTCCTTTAAAAATTCTTCCCTAGTTGAGTGTAATTATTAATAGCTGCAATGATAAAAAATAGAACTTACAGCATACATAGTATTCTGTTTAGGAGCACTGCAGCTATAGTGTTTTTACTGCCGTTATCCAGATGGACATTTTTGTTAATGTACTGAAAACTGTAGAATTTTTACTGTGTTCATACTAATCTTTTAACAAATTCTCTAGTGTATCATGCAGGGAAAATTCTAATTTCTTTGATAAAATTTAGGAAAAAAAGTTATTCTCTGATATTCTATAATGTCTTTCCATTTGTCATTGCTATTGTAATATTTTCAAAAAAACCTAAAATGAATACACAAATATAATGAATTGAAAAATGTTTTTCAGTTCAGTGTAGCTAATTTAATTTCATTACTTTAGTAACTGTTCTCCATTATGTATTTTATATTGGATGAGTTGTTCTTTTTTCTTGAATGAAAGATTTCAGGTGTCCCATTTGGTTTGGTTATAAAATGACTAATAGAAAACAGAAATCAAGGGAAAAAAAACTAATTGAAAAAAGTCATTGGAAGGAATATTTCATCTTTTTTTTTTCTTAGATTTTCATTTGTAGAAGTCCTGGCCCTGAGGAGAAGGACTTGGGGGTATTGATTGATGAGAAGCTCAACATGAGCTGGCAGTGTGCACTTGCAGCCCAGAAAGCCAACCATGTCCTGGGCTGCATCAAAAGAAGTGTGACCAGCAGGTCAAGGGAGGTGATTCTGCCCCTCTACTCTGCTCTTGTGAGATCCCACCTGGAGTTCTGTGTCCAGCTCTGGGGGTCTCAGTACAAGAGAGACATGGAGCTGTTGGAACGAGTCCAGAGGAGGGCCATGAAGCTGATCAGAGGGCTGGAGCACCTCTCCTATAAGAACAGGCTGAGAGAGCTGGGATTGTTCAGCCTGGAGAAAAGAAGGCTCCATGGACATCTAACTGCAGCCTTCCAGGACCTGAAGGGGCGGTTACAGGAAAGATTAGGAGTTACTGTTTATCAGGGAGTGTAGTGATAGGACAAGGGGTAATGGGTTTAGGCTGAAGGAGGGTAGATTTAGACTAGATGTTAGGAAGAAATTCTTTACTGTGAGAGTGGTGAG
>VXBL01009962.1:1317014-1336698 GCA_013400195.1 Aramus guarauna
AACATAAATCATTGCTTCCCAGATGCAGCCTGGGGTGGGGGGGAGGGCAGGTGCTAACAGACAGCATTTCAGGTCTTCCAAGGATACAACTGTACACAGTTTAACTTATTTTCTGAATAAAAAAGTACATTTCCTCCTAGAAACTTCATGAGATTACATTTCTGTTTCATAATAGTATCTCTCAAAACATATGTATTTTTAAATGCTTATCTTATATTTACAGAGTTTACTAAGATTCCATGAAAAACCAGGACCCACCTAATCAAAATAGAGGATAAAATTACCAGGATAAGGAAATTTCATAAATATTATTCAGTCTTTATGTATATAATCAGATAGGTTTACTGAACTGTGCACAGTGACATTTTATAATGCTCCAGTGTAATACATCTCACATGTTTTTGTCCATCGGTGAAGTATTATATTTTGCTTATGTATCATGCACTTTCATTTTCCCCATAAAAATATTTAAATTTCCTAGAGCTTACAAACAATAAGTGACAACAAGTGACAGGTCTAACAAGAGTATGAAAAGAGTTCATTATTAAAAAGATTCTACATTTAACAATCACAGATAGCCCAAGGCATGGGAGTCCATCTGACTTTGTACCTCCTTGGATCTGAAGAACCTGACTCAGGGATGTCTCCTGGAAACCAGACATATGCTAGGTTTCATCTTTTCATTTCATGAGCCTAATTATAAATCTGAATAAAGTAACATGAATCCAAGTCTAAGGTCTTACCTACAGCTGAGAGTAGAAAAAAAACTACAGGGGTCTTTGTCCTTTCACAATCCAGTGTGCTTTACTGAGATATGGTTTATAAAAGACAATGGAGTAAGCAGTAGCAACTAACTTTACACATAACCACCTAGAGATTCTGAAAGGAAAAGCTGCAGTCCTCCTCAACCTATTGTTCTTGAACAATTTCCAAAGGCTACAGGATGTCTTGCTCATCAGGGCATGGGTGCCATGGGAGTGAACAGAAAAATGGCATACTATACAAGCAAAACAAGAATTGCAGCTCATACAGAGAGCAGAAAAGAGAGATCATTAATCTGTATCCAAAGTATGTTAAGTCAGTAAGGTAGAAAGATCAGAAGGACTTCTGTTGCTTCCTACATTGCTTATACATCTATTTTAGAATATTAGATAAAAAAACAGAACAAATATATCAGTAAATAGGAAACAGAAATCTTTCTATTGCTCACTAGCCCCAATACTTGCAATAACTTTTTGTGAGGGCTGCTGTACATACGCCTTCCCACACCATTTCACACCAACTTCTTAGGCAGTAAGTTCTCCCACAGAATCATTCTGTCATAGTATTTAAGGAAATACTAGTCATTATATCTTCACTGTAGCAAGGAAGATGCCTCAGGAGTATAATTCCTATTACCATTTTTGGATATAGACACTGTAAGGTATATGAATTTCCTAGAAAGCATGTATCACTACTTGAGACCTATCATCTACTGCATCATGAGAACTTCAGTCTAGAATAATTTCCTGAATAACGTAGTCCTTACCTATTTGGGGGAAGATTGTATGCACATACATGTCTGTATTTATAGAATTCTATCATCTTGACTCATTTTGACAGCACAGGAAGAAATCCTTTCCAGTCTAAAAGAAGGTCACAGCTTGAGTAGTGCTCACAGAAATCGTACAGCCCAACTGTGCCCAGTGATCCTCTGACACTTCTAGCCCAAATCAGGTCTATCAGGTTTGTGCTACAGATATGTGCATGCACATCCACTTTTCTACATAAAAAAATAGATGTATTATATTAAAAAAATTACTTTATGCCTCTTCTCCAGAAGTAACACAATCCCACGACTAACCAATCGCAGTGCAAGAGCCTGACCGACATGTCAGCAGTGAACAAACACCAAGCTCAATAGGATTGGTCTACAGCACAGAACAGCGTTAGTCTCAGTCATCGCTCAACAATATATGAGATTTATTTAAATCTAAATTAAAATATTGGTTTTCAGTTAAATTGAAAATAAAAATAAAATAAAAACAAACAAACCCCAAAACAAAACCCCTAACTTAATTTGATTGGCATAATTGTTCAATATTTTCCTATTTAACTCTTCATTATTTGATGTACTTTATCTTTTAATGCTTTTCTTTTTGAAAACTGCTGCGTGAAAGAGAATTTATTTGTCCTTCTTTCTATGGAAGAAATACAATTAGAATAAAAGTATTCTGTATCAAAAATGACTCACGTATATAACTCACTCCTAATAGAAATATTAACTTACTTTTAGACCATGACATACTATATTAGTATTAGACCATGATTATTATATTTAAGGAAAAATAGACACTTCATTAAAATGAGAAACGATATCTCAACTGAGCCCTTCTTGATAGAGCTACTACAAATAATAGTATATTTCCAGGTGCATTTCTATGTTTAGTATGGGAATGTTAAGAAACATGTTATCTAATTGAAAAGACTAGGCAACTTCATATCTGTTTTTATGGACTGATCAATAATAAATTCGGATCAGATCTGAAAATCCTTTATCTATACTAATTCCCAATGAAGTCTATAGGAAGTCCACATGCAGTGAGCTTGCAACATTAGCTCTATCTGGCATTAGGAGTTTCTTCATATTTATAAAAAGGACTATTAAATGTTTCTGTTTGAGAACACAGGAAATAGATTTTTTTTTGTGTATTTTATGTTTTAATGTTCTATCTGTTCACTGTGTAATACGATCTGGTCACTGAGATGCTGACTCTTAGTGTCTTTGAAAGTCAAAGCGTTTTGTATCTTCATGTGGACATAGATCCAGAATTTAGATAACAGAATTTGAAAACTCGAGTGTGATCAGCAAATATACTACTTGGATGAAACACTGGCATGACTGCAGCCAAGCAATGACAATATTAAAACAAGCAAACAGTCATCTCAGTATCTTTGTGTGGTAACATTAGAAATAAACAAACAAATAAGCAAAGCAATCCACCATTTCTAAAGTGGGTATAGCCCTAAATACACACCCAAACTCTGTCCTTAGTGTTACTAAAAAGTTGGTTTTCCATTAGGATGGAAGCTTTGTGCAGCTCTATCATTTTTTCCCTAAGGATGTTAAGCACTGAGTTAGACAAATAAGACTGTATTTACTCATTTCAGTTACGGTGTATGTTTCATTGATACTCTCAAATGGTAAAATTACCCTTGCTGGATTTTGTTGATATTTGGATTAACCTTTAAGTTTAAAGCTTTTCCTGCCAGTTCTAAAATGTGTCTTGACATAGAGCTAAGGCAAACATTTACATTCTTAGTATATCTTGCCAAGCAAGTTGACTTATCTACATTTTCAACATGTTTTCCTTACATTGGCTATATTATTTTATACTTACAGTTGTATCATTAAGTAAAAGCCTCTGCCTTCTTGTTTAGGCTATTTTCAAGTGTTTTCCCACAATAATAAAGGTAGTGGGGAACAACGCAATCTAGTAATATATACCTGACTTTTTTTTTCCTTGTTTGTCTGTATACAGCAATTTAAGATACTAGTTATAAGCAAACAGAAAAACTTGGTGTTCCCCCACAAATACTGTTGGTAATTACCAGAAAATAACTTTAAACATACAGTACCATGCAATCACTATACCTAATAGGAATTGACATTAGGTACCACAGCTTCACAAAACTTTTCTCCCTTCTCTGAAATTATAATGTAAAGAAATACAATTTCTGGGCTGTACTAGCAGTATAACGTGACAGAGAATACCTATGACAATTTGACATAAAACATTGAGTGCATCTTATTTGGAGAAAATTTCAGCCTAACAATGATGAACTGAAATAAAACCCCAAACTTCCACAAACTTATTTAAAACTTGTCCATTCTACTTTATGAAACTGCTATATTTTCCTTTAAAATATTGTTACTATGTAAAGAAAGCACCAACATGTTTTGCACAGGCTATTTGCTAGCTTGTTAAGCAAGAGTAATATCTGTTGGTTCAGTGGGAAAAATCTCTCCCAAATGTCACAGAAGACAAAATAAGCAATAGGGCAAGTATTTGCTCAAATAACACATATTAGTACCAAACCCAAAAGCACTCCAAAACCAAACTTAGTACTTAATACATGGTCTCATAGAGTGTCAGGCAATAGATGCATTCTGTTCTTGTAGATATGCCCCTTCTAAGTTTTATGTCTATTGTATTTGAAAATGATAAAAAATAAAATAAATGTGGCCACAGGAAGAAAAAACAACAACAACAAAACAAAAACAACAACAACAAAAAAACCCAACCAAACAAACAAAAAAAAACCAGAGAAAATTGGGGCAAAAAATAGAGCTTCATAAAAGACATTTTCCAGATGTCACAGGAATCCTGTTTCTAGACATAATTAAAGTAGTGTTAATTTCAGGTGTTCTGTAGCTAATGCCAATATAATAATATTTGTGTTGATGGTTGAGTGAATAAATAATGGGGTGGGGAAAGAGAAAACTTCTGCCAAATTCATATCAGAGTGCAACCACATAATAGCTGGTTATAATAATGCATATTCTGGAAGCCAGGTGAATGTCTATTTATTTTGAAATTTGGGCACAGATTTACTCAGTTTCCTTATTGCTAAATGATGTAACTATCATGACCTAGATCCTTGTCTCAGTAACAGTATACAGCAACACCACTTCCACCAGGAGGTAAGTTGCTCCTGTGTTCCTTTTCCATAGTAAATGTCTATTTTCTTTTTAATGTAATCAATTATATTCTTGTTCATTTAGACAACCAGTCTTGGTCTGTGCTAAGTTAGTGTGGAGTTTGATAAGCAATATTGCCTGAATTGTGCCTGCTTCCAAGTGCTTTTAGTAGATCCCAGTGAAAGCAGCAGTTTTGCTTATTTCTTTCTAATAGCCAGATGTCTTCTGGCAAGAAATAAAGTATTAGCAACAATGAAAATTGTGACATAAGTATTTTTACTGTGGCAAAGAAGCCAAACTTTAAGATAGCATACTGATTAGCTTAGCTAGATAGCAAGCCTGCTATTTTTAATTGCTGACATGATGAGTAATTTACTGTTCTCTCAATTTTTCATGTATTTTGAAGCTCTCCATAGTGCTTTATTAGGTTTATTGCCTACATTGGAAATACTACAACTTAGTTTCCTAATACAAGTAAATCTGACTGATTCTAAAAGAAAATACAGAATTCTAAAAATTACATTTATTTGTAGAAGTCATACATATATCATTAAAAACAGATTTTGTGGTATATAGATGGTGTTTAGCAAATACAAAAGGTCTTTTGTGTAGAGTTATCCTTCACTCTGAACCAGGCTGCATCCACTGCACTCTCAAGAATTTTAAGTTTTTGTGTTATTGATTCACTTCCAATCTGAAGTTTCACTTTGCAAAAGCATTCCTACAGTGTCCCATAAAAAGAATAGGTTTTTCAAAGCAGTCCTTAGTTTCCTAACTCCTATGAAATGTCAATAAAATTTAATTAAGTAAAATTTACAGACAGTTTTAAAAGTCACAGCAGTGTGCAAAAGTGCATTACTGCACATGTTGCTGCCATTGTTTCCCTTATCACTGCTGAAATTTTAACCTAGATATTCGGTTGCCCCCCACTGTCTGCTCTTCTTCACCAAACACCTCATTTTCATCTGAGTAGTTTCATGTATTTCCTTATTTCTTCACAGCAGGAAAAAAACAACTATGAATTATGTATCCTTCTCTACTGCCTGCCACCCTGAACATTTCATTATAATTCCTAACAATTAAACCAGGTTCAGATTCTAGATTAACCAACAATAGCAGCCTCAAATTATTTGCAGCTATGCAAATAGAGCACTAAGTTTACAGAAAGCTTCAACAGGCAGGTCAGTAATGGAGACAAGGGAATAGTGGGACAGTCCATTAAAGTTAATTAGCTTGTTAAAGTAATTACGTTACATATTGGGTATAACACTGTCATGAACTTTTCTGATTTACTTTTCATTTATTCCTTCCCTGGGAAATTTTTCCTTCACTGGTGAAAAGCTCCACCACCTATCAGCATGGAGAAAAGAAAGAACAGCCCTTAATAGTTTTCAAAGTCAAAATGTGATGTTTTTTTCTTCTTAAAGACTTCTGCTTTGACACATACCACTGCCATGTGGTACATTAGGCTGTGGCTCAGGCTGGGAGAAACCTGCCTGTCCCATGAAAAAGATTTCACCACACACAACAACATTCCAGTTTCTGTCTTCTGTGGAGTAAAGATGGCATTGCTACTGCAGCAGAAGTTGTGATCGAATTGCACATGGTATATTTTTTGGTATAGAGTATCTATTACAGATAGTAAGCAATAGCTGAGAAGTAATGGTAATTAAAGGAGAGTTCCAACATGTTTAAGGTGGCTTTTAAGAATCCTAAAGGAAGGTTAGGAAGGCATGAAAAAAAAAATCCAACAACAACAAAAAAAATCTCCCAAAACACTCAGGTCTCTGAAAACGTTGATAAAAAGTATGAAAGGGAAAGGAAAAAAACCCTCGTGCAGTTCTTACTTTTTTTTTCTGTTTTGCATGAATGAATACAACTCAGTGTGGATGGGGACATAACTAGGGTTTCTGACTGATCCTGTGAGTCATGCTGGGGGCAGTTTTAAATTCAAGTGTGAAGAACAGATTGGAGGGCAGGGAACAGACTAAAATCTGCAAAAAAAAATCCCACAAAGATAGGTTTCCAGAACCTTACAGTAGCAGATGCAGTAACAAAAGCTTCACAAGTGATGAAAGAACACAATAAATAAAACCTCAAAATCCTCAGAGTATATGAACATTGATTGACAGGAGATGACAAAAAAGCAACTTAAAACAAAATGTACATAAATATTCAGGAACACAAGATAGTTACTACTAGAGATGGCAGCATTAATTATGACTTCTGAAACAAAAAAAAGTTTATTTTTCATTGCAAGCCAGTTGCTTTAAGATAGGCTTTAACACCTGTGAATGGCAATTACATAAATATATACCAATAGACAACTATGATGATGAAATTAAAGCTGCAGACTGCAAGGCTAAACTACTGGAGGTCTGTGCTGAAAACACATCTTAAAACATAGCTATTTTCTTTTGACAGAATATATTTTTAACAAATACCCAACCACAAAAGGCCTTCAGAACAGTGGAAAAATAGCAGACTGATGAATCATGCATTAGGAAAAATTGGTAGGTTACACTTATTTCATATTTGGGGGTACCTTCTGCAATACCATCATGAGTTAAAGGAACAAAGAACTAGAATTTTACCCTGAAGATTATGTAGTGAAAAGATTTTTTACTATAAGAATAGTTATTTTGAAGGAAATCTGAATGGCAACATCCGTTCACCATAGATTTTCATGAAATAATTTGTCAGATTTTATTGCGATTCAGTGTGAGATATTTCAAAATATTATGAGATGACAATCATTCAATGCAAGCATCACTATCAAACATGGATACATTTTCTTAGCTTTTTTTTTGCCTTTTCTGTATCATGGGTATTCCTTTAGATAGATAGCTACAATACAAACTATTCCGACATGAAATAACAACAACAGCAAAACAGAAGACTTCCCAGCTTGAAAAAATAAATAGCTCATGAAAAAAATCCTCACAATTCTAATAAGACCTTGAGAAATTCTCATTAGGCAAAATAATGCAAGGAGAAATAGCTTTGTATATCTTGACAGTAAACAAGACTAAAGGGAATTACCACAAATACACAAGGCATCAGCTGCTGCATTTAACTGCCTAAACAAGATTTGGTTATCAAGAACAGTACACAATTTAAAAAACAAACTATGGCTTCAACTATAATAATTATAGTCTTAACACATGCAGTTGAAAGCTGGAAATCTAATGAAAGTCAGGACAGTTTGACAGCAAAAGCTTCATGAAAATACTCGGTTGAAAGGAATGAATTTGTAAACAGATTTATTTATTCAGAGAGGTCTACAGCTCCTAATCTCTGAAGTTTTTTTTAGAGAAGAAGGTGGAAGTATCTAAAGCATGAATTAATGATAACTCCAAAGCATCTATTCACTATATATGCCAGTACATTGCAAGAAGAGGAAGCAGCCAAATGAGAGGAAGCACCTTGTCGAACACTGCTTGTGCCTGTTCTGGGTGGGCTATTTGGATTTCACAAGTGTTCAGTGTGTCCTAAGTGACATCTAAAGGTAAAAGGATTTATTCTTTCCCTTAGTTAAATTGTCAGAGCACTAAAATTAAGTGCTGAAGTACTGCCGAAGTAATTGATATTCTATTTTTGTACTAATTTTTCTTCACAGTAAAATTTCAAGTTTCTGCTAAAGGCGATGACAGTAACTTCAATAAAGATACTATTACACAATACTGTACCAGTCCACCAAAATTCCAGTTAATACCTGACACTGCTCTTTCAATGCACTATTTTGCTGCAAGGACAATTGTCTCCCATGCCACTAAACATTTACTTCCCTACTATTACATGACTGGCTGATTTTTTATTTTTTTTTCCCAGTCTGACCAGTTCTTTTCTGAATAAGCTATGTATTAATTAAACATAATGCAAGTTAGCACACTGTCTAACTCACTGTAATGCTAAAACTCACAAGTAATGCTAAAACTCAATTTTAACATTACTTGAGTCAGATTATTACAGATATTTCTTTCTGGAAACAACTATATTTCCATTTTAAGTAAGATGAGCAGTTTGGAGTTTATTCTACAGAATATTTCAGTGTTTCATTAGACTAAAGCTTGTGAAAGATTACAATGCTACAAGAGGCCGTATGAAGTTTAATTAGCTTATTTAAGTACATTTTACAAAACACTGCTGACACACCAGTAAACTGTGGATTTGTTATCTTTCTTGATTGTAAATTACACTCCAAAGCAGATACCATGCTACTAGTCTCTTTACTCAATTTCTGTAGTAATATTAAATTGCAGTGGTAATGAACACGCACAAAATACCATTATCAAGTTCACAAATCCTAAAATGTCTTTAGTAATTCACTGAGATTGAACTTACACTGGATCATTTCCCAGGTGCTAAGGATAATGATAAAGCACCTTACCAACCAACCATTTCAGATGCAAAGAGAAAGAATGCAGAAAGGTGATGTATGTGCATGGTGCTTTTCACATAAAACAGATTTAATTCTTTTTGGTGATGTTCTCATGGACAGATCAATATAAAAGAAAGTAGTTCAATCAATTGGTCTTTGTGTTTTGCCACAGGACAATTTCCTCAACAAATGGAGTTTGAATTGGATATTCGCAGACCGTGCAAGAGGCTCTAGTAACTCTTAAAAATGTAATGAAGATTATAAAATTACTTGCATTACAAACAATCTGGAACATTGGAATATTAGATCGAGATTTTTTCGAAATGTTTATGATTACTTCCAAAAGAGCAGTGCTTGCTAATTAGGTCTTCAATGTATAGCTTCACAAAATCAATTGCTATATCTTATTATTATTTTCAGTAAAAGAATTGAGATATGTGTAACAAAACCAAACCATGCAACATAAACGCATTTGATTATGAATAATGATCGCTATGATTAGGTTTTTGCATTTACTCCAATAGATTCAGGAACTGAGTAATTGCTCCTCTCTGCACATATGTAATGGCGAAGGCTGATGAAGAAGATGGTAGTTCTTCTAGGCTGACTTGATGCTCTTTACTCTCTACCTGTAAGCAGTCTGCCCATGTGTTGTAGTTGTATCAGTGACCCTATCAGCTTTAATAATGTGCATAACTGTTTACTGGTTTTGTTTTAACATTTCCTCATATGATTTGATTTTGAAGAAAGGGTCCAAATCCTAAATAATGTGATGGGAAGTTGTTCAAACAGTAATTTCATTTTTTCCCCATGAAATTTTCAACTCAGCTTTACAAACCTAATAAATAGTACAGAAGATTTACACAGTCTGCCTGCGATAAGTATAAACTAGGCAAGCAAAGTGTCTGAAATTCATACTTTCTTATTAGCATTGCTAAGAGTTCTATTAAATAACTTATACAGATAATAACATGATGTAATATTATCAAATTTTCCACATCTCGTTAAAATAATATAATCTTGAAGAAAAAAAATTATTTTCAATATTATCGTGGCTTCTTAAGAAAAATCACTAGAATTATTTCTCTTAGGTTTCCTATTTTGGTATGTTTATTATAAAATAAAACCTTCAGTCATATGAATCTGATGATTCAAGCAAATATAGATCATCATAATAACGTCATCATGTTGTTTTCAGGATCAGCTAAGTTTCTTTGCTCTTAAAATTATCTGAAAGCATGACCAGGTATCACAATCTACAACCCCTGAATGAACTTTTAAAACCATATACTTTTTTTTTTAATTATTTAAAAATACATTTTAAATACAATGTTTATGTTTACATAAAAGTCTCTGAATAAACAGCACACATTCCATGAGAGACAACACTTTGGAATTGCTTATATAAGCAGATTCAAAAATCTTCCATGCCTTTACAACTACGAAAGGTAATTTTGGTTGTGGTTTGTTTGATCCAAATTTAGTGGAAAATTAACTGTGGAATTCAGTCCTTGTGCTAAATATGATTTAGGATTTTAAATATAATTACCTGCTAGAATGAAATCCCAGGCTCCATCAGAAATCTCAGTTGTCCTACATATCCCTTTTTTAAAAATGCTTTGACATAATATCTAATATTTTATTATTTCATATAATATATTGTCTCTAGAAAATCATTTCAGAGGTGCTAAATTATGATGTAGTCAGAGATGACACCTTCGGGGTTTTTTTTAGATTTCCAGCAATAACAATCTTGTGTTCATAATTTTAATTGTGTACCCTTATCCTGATTGTGAGCTTGATGCAATATTCAGGTTCCCAAACTGAAACAAACAAAATAGCAATCTGATATTCAGAAATTGTTTCATTTCTGCATTAAAAGTTTAGAATTGTAAAATAATAAGTAGATCAGTACATGTAAATTACTGTTTCTTTCTTTCTTATCTGTCTCCTACTCATTTAAAAAGCAAAGAAACAAAGGAAAAGTGAAAGCGATTTTTTGAAAGGCAGATATGTATGGTTGATACATACAGTATGTCAAAAAATCCAAAGTATTTAGTGGCACTTTCAAAATGGATCAACTAATGAATGAATGAATGAATGAAAATCTATGGAGTCTCCGTATAGAAAGGAATACAACAATGTTATATTTGTTATTTATTTTATCTGGTTATAATAAAAATTATTCTGCATATACAGGAATAAAATTTTATGTACAACATTGTATTTATGGAACCTGAAATTACAATGTGTTAACAAAATGGCAAAATCATTATGGTAATAGAAGTTATGCCTAGAACTTGTTTGTTTTTTTTTTCCATTTGTATTAAAAATGCAGCATTACAGCATGGTATGTTTCTCCTGGAAATTATACTACAAATAATGCATTTTACTATAATGGAGAATATATTTCCCTTCCCATTACTTTGTATTAAACATCTAACCCTGGAGAAATACCTTGTCACCCACACATGAAAAATTGTGGGGAATAATTCCCTTTACAGCAAGATTGTCTCATTGGAAGGAAACGCACACTAGCATCCATGAAAATGAAGGGAAACACGCACATACACTCTCAATGTTGCAACTCAGAGAATTCACACACGTTTGGGTCCTGTCAGTGATTTACCACTGCATTTAGATTCTTCTCATGTGTACCAAACAAAATATTATTCTTATTTCACTGATGTTAATAAAGACCAGTTAAATAAACTCACATATAGTTTAATTTCACAAGATAACTCCCACTGTAATTTGTTACATCTATTTTTGTAAAAATGATTCAAAGTTAAAAGTCTAAGGTTTAGTCAAATATTTAGCACTCTCCCTAGTGCTTAATGAACTATGTTAACCTCTGAAAACCATTATTCAATGAAAAGGAACAAAATGTTATTCAATGAAAAGGAGTCAATGAAGATAAGGAAACAAAGATTTGTAAGATCCTGTTAGTAGGTTTCGAAGAACCCAAACGGAAGCAGATAGATGTTAGTGAGCTAGTCTTTAAGGTTAAAGGAAAAAAAAATGAGAACCACTGCTAAGCTTTAAATGGATAGTTTCTGAGAACTAGGGCTGCATAAACGGTAGATTTACCATAGGTAGTTTTACATCTGGATATAGTTTTCTCATGTTCTTTGCTTGATTAGAAAAGGAAGCAGAAATGTGACTCAAAACACAAGCACTAGAATAAAACAAACAGGGACTTCCACAGGAAAAGATGGCATGCCAACCTGGAGGTACCAGATATACGAGCAAAAATAAAATTCCATATGAGTAGTTTTAGATGAGAAACTGTCTATAATGAATGAACATGCCAACATTGCAACAGTCCTCAGACTAATAGACAGGACTTGCTACATCAGCAAAAAATTGAAATAGTAAGAAATCTTATTCAATTACATAAAAAGAGAAAGCTTTCTGAAGATATTAGTTCTGAATTCATGTGACAATATGACAAAGATAATATTAAGATTTTTAAATGTTCATTTCATGTATTCCAGATATATGCTTATAATATGTTTTATATGAAATATGTTTATAAACATATGGAGTGGAGTTGTGGAGTCTCTTTCTCTGGAGATATTCAAAACTTGCCTGGACATGATCCTGTGCAACGTGCTGTAGGTGATCCTGCTCTAGCAAGGGGGTTGGATTAGATGATCTCTAGAGGTCCCTTCCAACCCCTACCAATCTGTGAATCTGTGAAAATATATTTTGAAATGGGTAGAATTGACTTTATATAGAAGTGTATTTGACATATTTTCTATGTAGAAGCCTCCAGGTCTTCTCCTTAGTGAAGTGAATATTGTTATCAGTATGTACTCAACCTGTCACTGAGTGATCTGCAGGCTACCAGAAGAACTCAAACCATACAGTTTGTGGGCTGATTCACACTGCTGAAAGAAGGGGACTGTGAGTCTCATTCCTCTTGGTAAAGAAAGGAAATTAAGTAACCTATATCTTCTTTGAAAAGTAGCTGAACTGAGGTAAAAACAATCCAACAGGAAAAGGACAGAAAGGGCTGAAGCACTCATATTCAGAAGAAGGCTCCAGTTTGTGATGGGAAATGGAGAGCCTTCTGGCTGTGTTGAACAGAGCAGCCAACTAACACGCTGAGGCTGTTTTAAAGGCTTTCTCTCCCACAGTGTTTCCCACTTAACTACCTCTTGGTGGCTCCTAACTCAGCATGTGGCTCTTGTGGTTCCCATCTGGACTAACCTTTTATCTCAGAAAAGGCAATCCTTCCTGGAAAGAGTGCAATGTGATGTATACTTCCTGTGCAGTGGCAGCAGACAGTTTGTTACACTAAATTTTCAAGATCAAAGAGAGATGATCTATGGCAACTCACTGGCCAACTGACTGCAGAATTTGTACTGACAGCTTTTTTTAGCTGGTGATTATGCTTTTGATGCAGTGAACCGAGATGAATTCTAGATTGCAATTTCAGTGTGCAGAGCAGACATCGAAAGAAAGATGTTTTTGAAAGGCCCATGTTTGACAGGGACATTGTAGAAACAAGTATAAATACATTTTTATAAACTCATTTTTAAATGTGAAGAACCATCATCAAAACTTATAGGAATATTTAGTTGGAAATATTGCAACTCTGTTTTGAGTTATATAAACAAGTATGATGACATGAAAGAAATTCAAGACTGCAAAACATTGGGAACTGGGATTAAAGTGTAGGTGTGCCTAAATCCTAAATCTACTGTGCTAGACTGTAGGAGGAGTTTTCCATTTGGCCTGTAGACCAAATAACTCGGTATCTTCTCTTTCCTGCAAACAGGGAAGGAGCAGGGACAATGACTATGACGATGACGATAACAGCAACAACAAACCCACAAGTGTCTCCAAGCCATGTGTTAGAGATTCGCAGGCGTGGAGATATCCTTAGTAGCCAGGGCTTTTTAACCCAAACATCCTCAGCAACACAGGGAAAAAAAAGGAGGAAACAGACACTGATGTTATACCATATGGTAGCTAGCCCAAAACATACAGTCACATCCAACTTTGTCAGAATTGAGACGAGAAATCTGACACTTGCAGTTTTTTGCTTATTCTCAATCTCTTTTCCTGAACAATCTAACAGTTAGGAATATGGGACATTCTGTAAACTCTGAGGAAAGGCCATCCAGCTCCTCCCTTTCTCTCCAAAGAGTTCTGAAGTAACAGAGCAACCATTTCCCCCTGCTATATTGCAAATGGCTGGGAGTTGCTCTTCTGCTGCAGTAGGAAAGGAAAAAAGGCTGTTCAGGGTCCCCCAGCCTTGCACGATATCCTCTTCTGAGGCGGCAGGAGAAATGGGGGAGAAAGGATTAGGATAAATCATAGAAAGAGTGGTTCAAGCACTTCAGCCTCATCAATATAGAGCACTATTCGGAGGCTTTTTCTCCCCCCACTTCCTGATACAATGCACTTGTTTATTTAAAGATACTGACTAATACCCAAACCAGATGTGTCTGCTTTAGCCATGGTATCATTCAGTTCTACTCCACTGGGGTCTAACACCAGTACTGTTGCTTTCTGCTAGACAATGTAGAAGGCATTAAGCATATGCATTTGAACACGTAAAGAAATCTGCATATTATTTTCCTGTTAACCCATTCTATCTATAGTGGCAAATTGTTTCTATGAACATATTATTGATTTTTGGACATTACTACTTTATGTTATCTCCTTCTTTATTAAAAGTGGTTCCCAAGGGAAAACTGTTTTCACTCCAGCCAGCGCACAGAAAATGCAGACTGGTCCATTTGGTATTAAATGCTAATTTTTTAAAGGAGTTTAAGTTGTGTGTTTAAATCTAACAAGTATTCTGACAACTACCACTCACTTAAACCAAGAAACAGATGGAAAACAAAATGTGACATAAAGTGCTCTGGAAATAATTAGCTACCTGGCTGTAAGAAGAACTTTTCTTCATCAAATTAAAATATTTCATTAATATTAGAAAATGCTTCAGCTGAAAAAAACAAAAGTTTAGAAACTCTGTACCTTTAGCATCTGGCAAATGTCTGTCTTCTTATTTTTTCATCATGTGAGAACACTTCTGTGTAAATAGCTGTCCTAGTTGGCATGCTATGGGGAAAATTAACTCCACCTCAGCCGGATCCAATACAGACACACTGAGAGCTGCACAAAACATACAGCTCTTCAAGAACTTAGAATGTAATACAGCTCTTCAGGAACTCAGAAATATGGATAATCATGTCCAACATGACATTGTGCAGGGGGGTGCCCTGAAGAAAACTAGAATACTAGCAGAATACACAAAGTCTTTGCACACAGGTAAGTGCAAGGACTGACAAATGGGTGATAACAGATGAAACTCAAGTCTGTTAACATCCAGTCATTAAAAGCCACAACGGTAGCTTTTCTACTGTTTACTAGAAGAAAATAATAAATTATAAAATAGATAGTAATCTGAAAATTTGCAAGTTATTAACTGAAATTAGTATTTCTCTTTTCTCTGAAATATTTTCTACTGTTCAACTCAAAATCTGTGGTGATTTATTTCTACACCCAAAGTTATTGTAATAAATCAGCTTTGAAATCACATATTAATGGCACAATATCTTAAAAAATAACTATTTATATTCATGGACAAGTAACTGGGACAAATTCATACTTAGCATTTTTTTCTATAGATTCCAGTCACTCAAGAAAGACGGTGGATGAAAGATGTAAGCAAAGATACAGATTGTATTATGAGATGCATTGCTGAATCCACCTATTTGTTGAACTTCGGGAAGTGACAGAAGCTCACTGATCAGACAATGCCAAGTATCAGACAAAGATTATTTATATGTAAAAATAGAATCGATTGAGACACTTTGAGCAGCCACTGAGATACCGAACATTAAGACAGATTGCATAAGCCATTCCACATTTATCAAGCAACCTCCTCTGATTTTGATTGCATAGTGTTATTTAAATCCAGAAGGAGAAATTGAGGAGAGAGATAAGAAGTTTGTCAGCCTCAGATTTTCCTAGTTTTGTTTGTTTGTTGTTTTTTTTTAATTTCTCAACAGTGATATGCTTAAAGAAACTGAGCACAAACATGATAAAACTCTTTAGGACACATTCTTAATCAATCAAAGAATACCTAACTCTGAAACTGAGGAATGCTTCTGTTAGCAAATGACTACAAGTATTCTTCCTTCATGCTTCAGAAAGAAACCAACAGAATTTGTTCAAATTATTTTTAGTCAAACAACACACAGATTTTTGCTATTTTGACTTTTCAGCTCATGTGCATTAAAATTTTGGATATTTGAAAAGGGGGAACCCCCCCCCCCTTTTTTTTTTGATTGTCCTGTTTTCCGTAAGTATCGATGCTCTGTTCTGGGCAGAATTAATGTTTTGAGAGTTATTATCTGGGACGGTGAGTTTTTTGCTAGTTCGAATGGGACAAGCAGTATTGTCTTTATTAACTAAAAATCAGTTTATGAAAATATTTTCTAAAATGTAACATGTTTTACTTCAGTTTATTCACCTACCTTCAATGGTCAAATGAACCTTTACTTTTTCTTTCTAGGAATATTGCTTTTCATATGAAATCTAGTCTAGTATATACTACCTTTACTATTACTTTTTTTAAACATCTAACCCTGGAGAAATATCTTGTCACCCACACATGAAAAATTCTGCGGAATAGCACCCTTTATGGCAAGATTCATGCAAACAGCAGTCATGGAAAAGTTGTAGTAACCAAGATCACCACAGGTATCCCTATTACTTCTGTACCATGAAAGAACAGAGAACTTCTAAGAGTTGCAATAGTAAAATCTCCTGCAATAAAAAGAATCTTTCCTTGGTCTTTCAACAGCCTATGTGCTATTGTTCTAAATAAAAAAATAGGATTTAGTGGCTTTTTCCTTTTCTACACGTATTTATAGAGAAACTAGCAAACAAAAGTGGTTTCACTGACACCTATTTTGCCAATACTCCTGGTCATTCTTAGTCCTTGAACAAGCAAACAGTGGCAGAGGAAGAATACCTGGACATGTAAATTTGGAGCTCTTAGGGGCAAGTAGGTTATGATTCAATTGGCCATACCTAGGTGCCCAGGGTCATTTGAGATATCCCACCCAGCAGGCAAGCTAGCTGCTGATCCAGAAGTCCCTAGGTCATCTGTGATCTCTGATAGCTTTACGCAGGCTTCTGTCAATGTCAAATGCCACTATCAAGTGGCAGCTAGATTGAACCCTAAGGACTTGATTCGTGAATTGATTATTTAAACACATAAATATAGTGACATTTAGATGCCTTAAAACAGTTTACTTCTCATTGCAGAAGGGAAAATATTTTCTGTAGTTTTATGAGTCAGGTCTGCCAAGCATACGTTGGAGTTGTTTGTATAGCCTAGGACATCTCAAATGGCTCTCAACACTTATATTCAAGCAACTGAACTGCTGAATTCAGCCTCAATGCTGGGATGAAGACCAAGAGGAGACCAAGGCACCTAAATTACGTGTATATGCAGGCTGCATAGCTGCTTCACTTGGTTAACATACTTATTGCTCCAAAAGGTAGTGACTTTCAACAGGTCTTTTGACATATCTTACAGTTCCATTTTCAGATACCCCAGGAAATGCTTAAGCAAGTGAATTGCATTGCTACTGGCTGGCTGATCAGCTAAATGGATTTCTAGGCTTAATTTAGTATATTGGCTGGCATTGTTATTGACCTAATGAGAGCATAGACACCCTCCACATGTAGACATTAACATATAGACATTTGAGTTCAGGTGCTTTAATCTTTTGCCAAATTCTACTCTAAGGAACTTGCACAGCTAACCTGTAGACTAATTAACTATTACCCTTATATTCTAGGAAGCAAGAGGAAGATTTGTCATTTCTATTTTTAAATAATTAGAAGGTGCTTAAGCATATTTATAGATCCATTTACTCCGAGAGAATATGTATAGTTATACATAGCTACTCATTTATTTCACTTTTTAATATGTCAAAGTAATTAATTTTAAACTTTCAATTTTAATAAAGTGGAAATGATTACAATTTCTTTATTAAAAGAGTCATGCAAAGAAGTTGAGATTCTTCTGTGACAACTCTTAAAAAAATCCACCACTTTTTCATGTAAAAATGAACACACTCCTGGTCAGATGTTATGACTGGTACTTTTCCTTCCCAAATTGTTTGAGTTTTTTTGACATCTAACAGAACTAGAAGTAATCCCTGATTTCTCAAGTCATCACAAAGAAAAAATAAGATATATTAATTCTTACCAAGCAGGCAGCTCCCACAAGTTTTCAAATAAGATATGCAGTCCTTTTCCCTTGTGGTTTGAAAGTGTTCTGAAATCATCAAAAACTCAGGCTGCATTCTTAAATTGCCTTTCCTGCAGAAGTTATAGCTGGCCTCAGGAGAAAATAATTTGATTAAGAGGCATTGTAGCTCACACTAAGATAATGCTCAGCAGTTTGTCACTGTATGACTTATTTAAACACCTCACTCCAAACTAATTTGAATTGAGTATTTAAATATTTCTTATTTATATGTATTTTAAATGAAAAAAGCCTGTCAAAACAGTAATAATAATACATGTATTCCTCACCCGGTCCTGCCTTCCTTAATAGAAAGAAGGGCCACATGGGGTCCTTCATTTTCTTCTCACAGAAAATGAGACTTCCTTCAAAGCTTCTTTAACAAAATTTTTGGGGTAAAACATGAGTTTTCCTTTTCATTTGTTCAGCAGTTTTAGTTTCCCTTTAGTTCTTCCATACTACACGATATAGTTTTTCTTTCTGGAGTTAGCTATTTTATTAAAAAGAAAAAAAACAACAAAAAAACCAAAAAAAACCCAGAACAATACCAGTAACACCGGAATGTGAATATACTGATAGGTGTTTCTATCAGTGGATAATCCTGGGTTTCAAATATTAACTCAGAAGGAGGGTAAGCAACAATATGTAAGGGAACTTTTTCCAGCTCCAACTACAAATATTTCTATACGCAAAATTTGTATTTAGTGCAATAGGAAGTTCAAAATCAGAGGGAAGACAATTTGATTCCCTTTTCTTGTCTATTGCCTCACTTCCAATACCATTGCACTGACTGTTCTACCACTGCTCAAATCAAATGCAGCTATAAAGGAAGTAGTTTTAGAAAGAATAACTTAAATTCTTAAGTGGAGACCTGTGGTTTTTCATATGGTCATGCTTCTTGCTCCAAACCTTCTTTTCTTCTAATCAGCATTACAGGGACCACTTTCCTGTGGAAGACAACCATAGAGGAAAAAAGTGCTCTATGTTTGCAGTCCAGGAGGAAGAGCATCTGTAATAAATCATATCTGAGCCTGAAATGCTAAATAAATGAAAGGTCCTAAGCACATTGAGCTTGGCACATGTGTAAACTTCGACATCCAGTGGTGATGTGATTGTGAATACCCTGCTCTGGGACTATCAGATACTAATTCCATTAGTATCTGACTTAAAAGTCCCACAGAGTTCTGGGTCCAGAAACATGCTGCTCTTTCACCAAAACTCCTTGAAGAAGCTTTATTTACTGGATCTTTTGAAAAGCTATCTAACATAGTTTAAAAGATTGGGGTTCACCATTCTCTCGATGCCCCCTTCCAAAAAAAAAAAAAAAACAAACCCC
>VXBL01009962.1:1336704-1365913 GCA_013400195.1 Aramus guarauna
CCAAAAAAAAAAAAAAAGACAACCCCCCCCCCCACACACACTGTTTTCTTAAAAATATGGTTAGGAGACAATTCCTTTCTATATTAGCCTCGGGTACAGAAACCTCAGTGCATTCATGCAATCCACAGGTTCAGTGTCTTAATTTCTGTGCTTTACGCACTTCTAACACAGAGAGGACCCTCTGCAATTCACTTGTGCCCCGCTTCAGAAAACAGTTGTCTTAAACAGCTCCACTGAGAAGTAAGGAAAAAGAAGAAAAAAAAAAAAGACAGAAAATGTCTATTGTGTATAATGGATGATTAAATTCCACTTCTGACTCCATCACTTGTAATATATTTTTTACACAAAGCAGTTGTGTAAGTAAGTGCAGGAGCAGTCTTGAAAGCATGGACGCTAGGTCTTTCTTATCAGTGGAAATGTCCACAATGACATTCTTCACATCACACCACAAAAGACCTGATAAGCAAACTGGTTTTAGTGATAAATTTGAAAATCAATCATAATTTTAGAAAGTTATTATTACTTTAAATGAATCTTTATCATAGATCTGCTGAAAGATGAATTGTTTGAAATGCTGTACAAGAATTGCTTTCACAGTGTAGTTGGAGTCCACTCTAAATAAAACTACTTCCTAGTAATTAGAAAATTTCATGCTTTTTGCAAATTGGTTTGGGTCATCAAAGTGTTAAAAAAGCTATGGGAAAAAAACCTTCCTATATGGGAGTCTTTATTGTTTGGAAATATGAAAAGTAGACAGTTTGTACCCACATGGATCTTAAGAAATAAATAAAAATTGTACATGACTGGTTATTCTTCCTGGGAAAAAATAAATAATAAAAAGGACATTTCTGATGTCTCTAAACAAAAAGAATTGCTTTTTCAGGTAGAAAACTCTAATAAATTTCCTTTAAAGTCATTGTTTTCATATAAGTTTTGAGGAAGTATTTGTTGGTGTGATTCCCCCCCTCTTTTTCTCTTTTTTTTTTTTTTTAATAAAGCAAAGTAATTGTATTTTTACCCTCAGATTTTTAAAATGAGCCTTTTTATCTCCCTAGTTTATAATATAGTTTTTAAGTACCCTCCACTCCCACTGACTTTGGTGACAATTCTCAATGTGTAAAATCAATCTACAAGGGTGCAGCTATAGTAACAGTGAATATCTGAAGAAAGAAAACCCCTGAAAGAAAGAAAACCACAACCTTAAGCTTCCCAGAAAACTCACTACCATACTGTGGAAATACTCATCTGAGACAGTAAACACAAAGAACCTACAACCAACTGGATAATCACTCACCAGCCAACATGTCTACATACTGATACAGATGAGAAAGTATTGCAGAGAGGGAGATTGGCATGGCTTGAAAATGACAATTTAAAAGCTGCTTATTATCTCAGTAGGCTCTATAAAACAGTACATCTGATCATTATTGCCTATTCCAATTAGTCATGAGTCCATCAACAGTAGCTGTAGAATTAACTTTCCTTCCTTTGAGGTGGAAAAGATTTTTGCAGCATTTATTCAATCAGTTCCCAAATTAGCCGATGAGGAGCAGTTTAATGAAATGCCAGTTCTATTGTACCCATGATAATCTGTTTTGTCCTTTTTGATAACTTCAGGTATCTATCATTATAAAGGAAAGAGGCAGTGCAATTTCTCAGGTGGAAATACAGAATTAACTCTTGGGTTACTTAACAAGTTATTTCAACTGTGCTAAATAAAAAAAGGTTATTAATTCATTTTAGGCTACAGTTACATGCATCAAGGTTTGTATATAGAAATCATATCAATACCATCAATGAAAGATATGCATTTAAAACCAAGACTCACAGTGTGGGTTATTTATTCTCATATAGGTTGCATAAATGCAGATGTTTATTCCATAACTATATTGTCAAACAGTTTGAGAAAAGGTTGTGAAGAATTTATTATGGAGAAATTGTACTTTTGATCCAGCAGTCTCAAGGCTGCTAATGCATTCTGACCCCACCTGGAAATAAGAAATGCTTCTGATTATATATTGAGACCCCATTTCTTTAATTAAGACTATGATGAAGAACCCTCGATGTTTGTGAGGCACAAGAATAGAGCCCAGCTGACTATCATTTTTCTGTGAACTATCCAAAGTAACGGCATTTCTTGAGTGTTTTTCTGAGGGCCATGAAGATTTACTAAAGATGACACTGGCTAAAATATGTCTCATGCTATATGAAAAAACACCTATCATTCTTATCTGATATTTTGACTTTTCAGTAATATACAGAATATGTTTCCCTATAAATACATTTTAACCTACTGAATAAATCATCAGAGAGGAAGTACTTACAATTTATCTGTATTGAGTTTAATTACACAAATTCTACTAGCATTTTATTGTACAGCACTATTAGCTGATGTATGGTCTCCATACAACTGTTGGTAAAATGAAAGATACTGCTCTAATCTTACTTTACTAGTAAGTTGAATTGAGCTTGATAACATTTGATTTAGGGTAAAGACTAGTTCTAGCTTTGTGTCAGAATAAATTGTTATTTGTTTGTATATCGTTCCAAATACTGATTGATGATCAATCATAAGCCCTCTAATTGAAGCACAATACTAATATTTACTTAGCTAAGATCAACCGTGACCAGTACATAATGTGGTGTGAGTATTGAATCACCCTTATTTACAAAATTAAAAGGGCAGTAAGACTTCAACTCCACTGACATCATATCTGGAACACCAAAAAGATTAAAAGCCCACATGATTTTGCCATATAAATAGAGTAAGAATGCCCGTTTTTCATGCCACCAAGGTGATAATGCTAAGTTGAATCAGAAGGTTCCATTTGTAAAGAGAGTCTACAGTTAGAGGTATGATAGACAAAATACCCTCAACATAAAACAACCATAGGATGTAATCCTATCTAAAATATTTCTTTTAAAGAAGTTGGTGCAAAATGGGGCAAGGAAAGCTGTAGACTATTTCTCCATAATTTATTTTGTGCTATCAGCAGTTCCATATGCAAAGAATATCTGACCTGTTATGCTTAATATAAAAGCAAGGTCAAGCACTCATGAAGTTCATGGAAGTAAAAAGGCATAGCTAAAAAACACCCCGGTTGAAATTACATTTCCTTCATGCATGGGAAGTATCAAGAAACCTTGGTAATTTTTATTTTCATATGCCATGTTTTCTCATTTTTTCATCTGTATATTGCCATGTCAATTTTGCCTCTTGGGATGTTGTAAGCAACACAGTTAGGGATTTCTGTGTTATATGTATGTACAATTCCTAGGGCAGTGGACACTCAGGCTATAATTTGAGCATCAGCATGCTATTGCAATACTATTATACAGAGAAGACAGCTACATAATATACTGCTTAATAGAAGATTTCAACATACAAAAGAGATTTCAAAATAATAGGATAATAGTAATACTGCAGGATCTACAGTACTTTGCATCTTCAAGCCCTTACAGTAAACAGTGATTATTTGGGGGGAAAATGGAAGAAAAATCAGAAATAAGATGCTAGATTTGAAACTCTATCTGTGACACAATAACAAAATTTGAATGAATACTTGTGTATATGTATGGTACATGGTGTTGAAGAAATCCTTTTCAGAAAGATATCTTCTCAGAAATTTTGCTATTCACTGCTCTGTGTGGGGCTTGTATTATTTAGCAAAATTTAAAGAAAAAAAAAAATTAACGTTTTACTCAGAACAGTAAACATAACAGTACTTGTGAATTTTAATAACCTCAAGGTTCTGAAGTCTTTGTATCAACTGCTCAGATGCTATCAAATACTATAATAGGAGTGTACAGAGTCCACAGAAAGCCTGTTAGAAATATCTTCCGCAGATGACCTGTGGTAAGAAGAGTGCCAAATAAGGGGAAAAAAATCTATTAATGGAACAAAATTAACAAAAAAAAAAAAAAATCCTTTTTAGATATTCTACTACTAGAATTCCTGTACAGGGAATTTTTATGACTCTGTTCAATAGAAATTTTGGGGGAGGGAAAGGCTTGGAAGTAAAATGAAAACCTTCTGAAAGTATCAAAACCTCTCTTTTGGCTCTGCAGTCAGACACAAGATTTATGAAGCTATTAACAAGAGACTATATTCTAAATAGCAGCCTAATTTTGCATTAAATTGCTTTCACTTTTGTGTTTCGAAGCCCCATACAAAAATGATCAGAGCTGAACTAGAGTCTCTGTAGACTGATCTCAGATAAAGGGTCCTACATTTTTATGAAGCAATAAATCAAGAAGTCTTTGTAAAACACAAATATCTCTTCGAAGTAAAATAACTCAGAGACAACTGAGGGTAAGACTGTAAAGATACAAAGATAATTTTCACCTACCAAATCATGGTATCTAGATTACAGATCTACTGTCTTCATGTTGACTCTTGATTCAATGTTTTCTTTATCCTTTCTTTGAACATAGAGATTTCTATGCAGAAGTTAGATGAGGTCAGAGAAAAGCATTGTTCCTGTGATCTGTGGCAGTTAGTTAGTGGGAACAATCTTGGGGGGATAAATTTTAGCCTTTGACATGCAGCATGTTGCACAAAAATTAAAGCAAATTCTACTTCATTCTGATTAAGTCATCATCATAAATAAATAGATGAGAAGAAAAGGAAATAATTTACTCACTAAAAATTCCATTTATTTCTGTTACATTTGCTTGATAAGACTACTGTGCAGTATACCAAAATGAAACATGGAATCTCATTGATACTCTCTGGTATTTGATCTCAGTAGGGTATGACTTTTTCCTCAGACGTATAATCCACTTCTTACATACAAGATACAAAGCCTACCTTACTGTAGGGTCTGCTCCCACAGTCAAATGACAAATACTGCATCTTTAAATCACATTTTTGCAGCTCCAAAATTGAAAGTAACAGGGAAAGCTGATATATTTACATAGGTTGACACAGAGTAGGATATCATAAAAATCCGCCTGATCCTTGAGTATTAGGCAACTTCCAGCATCTTTGCCCCAGGAATTACTAGGATGATTGCTATTTTCCTAAAAGCAGTCAAGTTTGTAAAGCCATACATCTGAACATAAGCAAGCTACTGGTACCTAGACCAGGTATGTTTCGTGGGGTATATTTTTGCTTATAATTTTTTATTATTCAGAAAATATCTCCATAGTTCTCTTTCCAGGGTTGGGTGAAGTATTTTTCATGTTCTACTAATGATCTAGATTCTGTTCTCTCCCTTAATATGCATGCTTCTATAAATTACTAGAGTTGATAGGCCCTTCCTGAGAATATCTGTGAGCAAAACTTAACATTTTCACCACTGAAGTCTACCGTGAAAGCTTTTTAATACCATTATATCATCTTCTGCTGGGACAGTATCTGCTACTATTTCCAGAAAGAAAAAAACATACATAGCCCCTGGTTCAGTGTTGGACACTGGGATGGAAAACAAGTACATCTGGATTTGTAAGCAATATTCTGTGTTATTTTGAAATTACATTGCACATCATCTGTTCCTGGCAAAGTAAGCCTGACTGCTAACACCAGGAAGCCTTTGTCTCCATCTCTGTAATGGGTATACTATTTACTCTTTTTGTAGGGTATTTTCAGATGTGGAGATGACAAATATTGCTTAAGACTGAGAAACGTTCACCATTTTCATTTCTGCCTCACTAAGGAGCAAATGCTATCCTTACATAAGTTTCTCTCTTATGTGAAGTTCTCTCTTCCTCAGATCTTCT
The DNA here is from genome assembly GCA_013400195.1 of Aramus guarauna. Lineage (NCBI taxonomy): Eukaryota > Metazoa > Chordata > Aves > Gruiformes > Aramidae > Aramus > Aramus guarauna. The sequence goes on from VXBL01009962.1 coordinate 1,342,426, forward strand.
AAAGGTTTATTCTGCATGTTTGATTGAAAGTCATTCTTGTAGCATGGCCTTCAATCTTTCAAAGACCTAGAAAAACAGCTGTTTTGACTCTGTATAATGACTCTGTCAGTACCAAGGGGCTGAGAATCAGCCATAGGGATTTGACTGAATTGGCAAATTTCAACAGGTTTCCAGAGCAGAAGGAAGTGAGCAGGTTATCTATTTTTGTTTCAGAACAGAAGGAATTCAGAAAAGTTGAGCAGTAGAGGGATTTCTTACAGAGATCCTGTGAAGAGGAATATTTTTCTTTAAATGTACCAAAAGCTCTTCCTCCTGACCTGAAAAGAATAGTTGTTACATTTCCTCATTGCTCACTATATAGAATGGTACAGATTAGGAAATGAAGAGTGGTCAGCAGACTACAGTGAGTCCCTATTTGTACAGGACATATCTCACTCCATTCTTTGCTTTTCTGAGAGATACTTAATAGAATTTGTTATTTACTACATCAAGAACGTACAGAAATATTCAAGTGCTTTTGACAATTACATCAATTTTACTCTTGACCAGGAACATTGGCTGGAAAGCTCCATGGCAGAAAAAGACCTGGGGGTACTGGTTGACAGCCGGCTGAATATGAGCCAGCAGTGTGCCCAGGTGGCCAGGAAGGCCAATGGCATCCTGGCTTGTATCAGGAATAGTGTGGCCAGCAGGAGTAGGGAAGTGATTGTGCCCCTGTACTCGGCGCTGGTGAGGCCGCACCTCGAATACTGTGTTCAGTTTTGGGCCCCTCACTACAAAAAAGATGCTGCGCTGCTGGAACATGTCCAGAGGAGAGCAACAAAGCTGGTGAGGGGTCTGGAGCACAAGTCTTACGAGGAGCGTCTAAGGGAACTGGGGTTGTTTAGTCTGGAGAAGAGGAGGCTGAGGGGACACCTTATCACCCTCTACAACTACCTGAAAGGAGGTTGTAGTGAGGTGGGGGTCGGCCTCTTCTCCCTGGTAACAAGCGATAGGACCAGGGGGAATGGTCTAAAGTTGCACCAGGGCAGGTTTAGGTTAGACATTAGGAAAAACTTCTTCACAGAAAGGGTTGTCAGGCACTGGAATGGGCTGCCCAGGGAGGTGGTTGAGTCCCCGTCCCTGGAGGTATTTAAAAGAAGGATAGATGAGGTACTTGAGGACATGGTTTAGTGGTGGGATGGCAAGGTTAGGTTAGCGGTTGGACTTGATGATTGTAAAGGTCTTTTCCAACCTAGATGATTCTATGATTCTATGATAACAGCCTTTGCAATTATAAATAATCGTTCTAATTCTTTTTTAATTACATCAACAACTAATGAGTATTTTCCAACACGTCTTCAACACAGCCTACAGAAAAGAATTCACATCTGTAGCTGATACAATACTGGATTTCAGGACATAAATTTTTGAGGCCATTCGTACAAATTAAAACATATCTCTTTCAAACAAGTGATGTAAGTAATTTAACCACAGCTAATGATGTTCCAAAATTTTTCATAATGAAAACAACACTATTCTGAAAGAACTTAAATTAAAAAAACAAAAAACAAAACAAAACAAAACAAAAAACCAAACAAAAAAAACCCCAAACAAATAAAAAACCTCAACAAACTAAGACAGAACAACAAATCAGAACAACCACTCTGTGGAATATATTGGGATGGGGTGGAGTGGGAAAAGAAAAGTACAGAGACAAGGCTTGGCCCTATCAGATATAGATAATTCCTCAATTCTGGCAAATTAAAATGGTATTTAAATATTCTTAATGACTTGTAAAAATGTGTTCTGAATTTCCTGTTTTCAGAAATCATGGTAGTAATGTATGTCATTTACATCAATGTTTATTTTTTCTTCAATAATAGTCTAATACACAAGTAAGATGTAAATCAGTACTTTTCTTTGACATGTTATACCAAGAAGTGTCCATCTATCACTGTCTGTGACAAAAGTTAAAAGTCATTATCAGACCACGAATGAAAATCTGTAAGGCTTTTAATCCCTCCTAAACAAAAAGTATCTAAACACAATAGACACCAGTTCTTTGGACAGGTTAAGCTGAAGTAGAAGACAAAGTAACCTTGTTACTATAATTGTATTTAAAAAAGAACTTCTATATCAAGATAGACCTCAGGACAGGGTTGCCCTACACAGAATACCTGGCAGCTGTTCAGATTTAAAATATCAGACATATGGCTCACATGTCTTGAATGATCTGAATGTTCTGTGATCTCAAGAGAGAAATATGGGAAAAGCACCTGTAATAAACAACTGTAGTTTGGGGTTTGGGGTTTTTTTCATAGTTTATCAAGTATTCAAAAAAATTACCTGCACAGGCATAATAATAAGCCAACTTATTCCCTTTGGACACCTCAGGACTTCCCATCAGCATTAAATGGTTAATTTTCAGAAGATATCTTTAAGTGCAGTAAGTCACATCACTTTCAGAATTATAAGAACTCGGTCAATAAACACCTGGGATAAGTTGTAATTTTATATTGAAACGAAATTCAAATGTGGTGGATAATCATTACCACTCACTTACTTGAGATATTCAGTACTTTGTAGAAGTCAAATATGATTTCGATGATGGGGAAAACCCAATTGCTGTTTTCAGGTTTCTTGTGGTGGGTATAGACAAGAGAGAGTCAGAATCTGAACTTTTCTGCACTGAAAAGACTAGTTGCATCACAAGGTAAATTCCAACTATGAAGGAAAATATCACAATGAGGATGGTTAAACATTGAAACTAGTTGCTATGGAATTTCCACAGGCCCATCCCAGAGATATTCAAAATCAAAAAAAAAGGACTGAGCAACCTGACTTATCTTCAGAGGCAGCCCTGCTTTGAGTGGGAGATTGAACCAAGTGACCTTCAGAGAGCCCTTCCTAAATTTCTCTGTCAGTCTATCATCCTATAACAATCATTATCACACTACAACCAATATTGGTTATAAAAGAATTACGATATACCACTGTCTTCTTCCTATTATGTTGTTCTTAATTAAATTCCTGCCCTGAAAAATCACAGAGCACTGACCTTAACAGGTCATCTATTCCAACTCCTTACTCTATTGCAAGAATGTTATTTGTGCCACATTTCTGATAATTTTGAGGCTGATTTTAAACACAATGAGACAGATTTTACAACTGCTTAGAGAAATGTATCTGTGTGCTTCATCGTGTGTACTATTAAAAAGTTTATCTCATGTTTAACCTTAACCTCCTTTGCCTAAATGTATGCCTATTATGTATTCATCTACCCATGCTGGACATGATAAATAAAAAATTATGATAAATAGAACCCCATTCTTTTCAGGAGCCTTTCTTATGAAGTTACTAAAAATTTATTTTACCTTTCCTTATAATTTAAGTCATGTTTTCCCAAATCTGATCATATTCTTTGCTTTGCCCTCGTGGATGCCTTAAAATGAGGTAATATAAATGAACAGCTGTTGCCTTCACCAGTAGTTAGTACAATGGATATCTCTTGCAGCCTATATTCCTGATTTAAATTGTAATATAATGTTTTTATCTTTCTGCAAAGCATAAAGTTTTTGAGTCCTGTCCATATGGGATATATTATATCACCATGTGTATATGCTTTCTATAAAAATGCTGCACATCCAATTTTCTCTCATTTTCTTTATTGCAAATCAGTATCATGCATATATTTCATAAGTTTATACCAACATGGAAGTCAACAGCACTCATACTGAATGGCATCAGATTTACAACAGATGTGTAGTACTGCCAAGGAAACTTCATTTTTGACAGGGGAAAAAAAATCATGTTCAATAAGAATTCTATCAGTTGTAAAAATGGACCATTTAAAAATGTCATGTGAAACAGTAACAAAACTAATTAAAATATGGTGTCGACTGCTTCTCTATTGCTTTCAAGGCTTACAATCATGTGACCTCCTTTTTTTGACACTGTCCTGCATGACATCCTTGTCTCTAAATTGGAGCGACATGGATTTGATGGGTGGACCACTCAGTGGATAAGATATTGGCTGGATGGTCGCACTCAAAAAGTTGTGGGCAGTGGCTCAATGTCCAACTGGAGAACAGTGACGAGTGGCATTCCTCAGGGGTTGGTATTGGGACCGGGGCTGTTTAACATCTTTGTCAGTGACATGGACAGTGGGATCGAGTGCACCCTCAGCAAGCTTGCCGACAACACCAAGCTGTGTGGTGTGGTCGACATGCTGGAGGGAAGGGGTGCCATCCAGAAGAATCTTAACAGGCTTGAGAAGTGCAAACCACATGAAGTTCAACAAGGCCAAATGCAAGGTCCTGCACATGGGTCAGGGCAATCCCAAGCACAACTACAGGCTGGGTGGAGAATGCATTGAGAGCAGCCCTGAGGAGAAGGACTTGGGGGTGCTGGTTGATTAAAACCTCAACATTACCCAATAATGCATGTTTGCAGCCCAGAAAGCCAACCATATCCTGGGCTGCATCAACAGAAGCATGACCAGCAGCTCGAGGGATGTGATTGTCCCCTTCTACTCCACTCTCCTGAGACCCTACCTGGAGTACTGAGTTCAGCTCTGGGGCTCTCAACATAAGAAGGACATGGAGCTGTTGGAGCGAGTCCAGAGGAGGGCCACAAAGATGACCAGAGGGCTGGAANTTTAAAAGGAAATTGCCCTTTTCCATGTTTCAGGTACCATTACATCTTCTATGATCTCTCAAAATAACTATTAATGGTGTAAACTTTTCTCTGTAATTCCAGACAGAAGAAACAGTGAGTTCCTAGTCAGTTAAAGGCAGTGTAAGTTTTAGAGAGTGTTCTCTACCATTATATATATATATTTTCCAGTATCATGTTAACGTTATGCAAATAATTTAATATGAAATTCTGTTTATGTCTTTATTATCTATAGTAACAATTTCCATACCTTCCATTTTAAGACATAGGGTTAAATAAATCTAATACAATGAGAAATATATTGGGGAAAGAAGGTGATTCTACTGAATAGAATGAAGTATTTCCTATATAATTTCAGAAAAGAAGTCTTTAAGATTTTAATCAAAGTTCTGTCTTTCCCAGATTAGAGGATGCATTTGTATACTTCTCATAGATATTAAAAATGTTTTGCCTTTATAAAGTAATAAAGGCTTTGAGGAGCCTGATTAACCTGATGAGCGCAAGTCCACCCCACCACATGAGCTGCCCTTAAGGCCATCAAGAGATTCAACCATTGGCCCTGGCGTAAAACTTGCCAACACGAGGCTTGCAAACACAACCAGAGAAGAAATTCTCCGCTCCTGTAAAACTGTGAAAACCGTAGCGGCTTCTTTCCTATAAGGATAGAGGATTTATGATGATATGCAGGAGAACAACCATTCTGGGATTGTTTTAAAGGGTTTGTGGCCTTGTGTCAGGTTTGTTATGGGAATTTTAGGGAAAGGACCAAAGGAAAGGAAAGAGAGGGATCAGGAAGGACTGGAGAGGAAGAGCATGAGAAAAAAAAGATGCAAACGCTCCTTTGTAGGGGCATATATAAGAAAACAATTTAACATAGATAATTAATTTAACATCTAGATTTACAGAGAGGAATACTAAGCAATGGAATTTAATGTCAGGCTGGAAATCACTTCAGAACATGTGTAAAGACATCTGAAAGCAGCTAAGCCCTTCATTTGAAGTAATAAGAACAAATAGATTTAGAAATGTTTTAGCCAAACACAAGGAACCTGACTCTAATTTAATTTACATGATGAAAAACTAGAGTAATAGCAACAAATTCAACAAATTACACTCATCAGTGTCCAGTCTTACAATTCCAACTCACAACCAACCAATCAACCAAGAACTGTCATATTATTCGATCTCTAGTAATATTTGAATCTATAAGCTTTGGACCTTGGATCTCCCTTGATATTAAGGATGGAGACAATGTTAAAAAATACACAATGCCAAAAATATGGTGACATGCATACTATAATTATGATGTAAGTAATAAAACAATGTTATGAGTCATATACAAGGATTCAGGGATGGGAGAGAGAAAAAAAGAAAAAGAAGAAAGAAAGGCTCTGTAAAACACCATGTACTTTGAATATTATTATTGTTTTAAACTTGAAAGACTTGGGATTTTGCGGTGGTTATTTTATCAGCTGTCAGCTTAGAATTTTTCTGCAATAATTTAACTTAGCATTTTAACAAACATTAAATTATTTTAACTTTACTGGAGGCTTACTGAAATTATTAGAATGCATTAAGTAACGTCATCATCCAGAGAAAGCACCAGCATGTGCTTCACTTTTATTTCCATGTTCTTAACCACTCTGTGGTCTGGGAACCCTTCCTGAATCAGAGATGAATACAGTTAAAAATTGTGCAATTGAATCCAAGTACCTTAGGAAATTTTAATCACTGGGGTTTTGTTTTCTCTTAAAACCTACTTATTTTCTACAAATATTTAACACTTTAGACAAAAGACAGATGGCTTAGATACTAACTTTTATGATAAGTAGGTTCAGATCCCCAAATAAGCTATGAAAGACAGGACATAACCTTTGTGTTCTTTTGAATTCACATACATGTAGGCCTTATGCTCTAATTTCAAATTAATTCATCTACATAAATCAAGCACTGAAATTCAATGTTTTTTCACACTGCTAAAACTGTTTGGCATGCAACTGTTTTTTGTCCATATGTCAGATAAATAAAAATTAGTGCGTTTCATTGTATAGCCAAATTCCAGAAATGCTAATATGCAAGACTACATTTAGACTAGATTTAGAAAAAAGTTTAGTGAAATCTTATTAGATGTTCTACTTAATATTTACTGCAGTTGCTGCAGCTAATTTTTTTTTTATTATGCATATGAGCACATTGCTGACAGATACTTTTTCTGCATAATCATGATATGAATATGTAATTTTTCCCTGTTTGATGCCACTCATTTACATGGTAAAAATCAGCTCCCTCACTGTTTAGTTCTGTTCAGATCTGGGGGAACGAGTCAGTTCTGGGCAAACCTAAATTCCAGAGTACAGAGGGTTTTTTGAGATTTATTGGATCAAGCACAGTGATGTCGGAACATAGCTATGCTGTTTTAAGGATCATTTTGCACATGAAAAAAGTGCTGCTTTTACTATGTATCAGGCCAAGCTAAAAAGCAGATCCACAACAGAAGCCCCTCTATCACACTTCTGAACAGTGCAGGGTTAACACTGAGCTTGATGTGATTCAGCAGGGTTTAAATTGCTCTGGCTAATTCTCTTTTGGTAATTTACTACAGCTAGCATAGTTTTCATATCAGTGTATGCAAACTACCTCTGTGACCTTGCTCAGATGGAGCATGGAACAATCGGATGGTCAGATGCCCGCGTAGGAGGACTGGGAAAAAAAAAAGCAGCTCCACAACTTTCAAGAGAGCGCACAGTGCTCATGATTGCAAACAGATGGGATGCTTCTCATGGTCTTTCTCATTTCACATGCATAATAGGATTAGCCTTACTTTGTGTTTGCTTAGGACAATTATTTATGGCAAATTAGAGCTCTTGCAGAGATTGTCAGTGTAGTTCTCAGTGTTATTTTCTGTAATTTGGTAAGTTGTGTGTAATCTCATCATACTCATGTTACTTGGGGTTTTGTGGCTTTTCCTGTAACAGTCTTGCATAATATGGAAAACAGGATATTGGACTGAATGGGCCATGTGATGGATTCAGTTATGCACTATTTAATCTCCTTTTGTTAAGAAAAAAGTGATCCTTTGCATTTTCATTTAGCTCAAGAACTCTCACTTCTAACAGTAATTTTGCAAATATGTAAGGGAAGACAACATTTAATTCTGATATGTCCTGGATATCATGTTGGTTTTTTTTAAATTGTGTTCTGTCAAAAAAGGTCACAGTTGTTTATCTCTTTTTTGTTTCCAGATGAATGCAAACAGAAGAAATGAGGGTTTTGCCTTATTTCTTTACATGACTTGTGAATAGAAGAGTGACAAAGGATTGTTTCACGCATTAATGTGAAGCTGGATCAATTAGAGCCCTACACATACTACATTCCTGACAGAAAAGTCTCATTCACCAACAGCGTAAGTATTCCAATTGAAATATCTGGAGTTCAGGACGGGATGCCTAATTTACTCTGACACAGTTGTTGATTTATCTGAAAACAAATTCTATCAAACCTGCAAACTTCTCTCCTTAATTACATTTTAGCAAACAAGCACAAGAAGATCCTATGAATACTAAGAGCTTTTAAGATACTCAGCAGAGAGATTCTCAAAAGGGCAATAATAAATTGTTTTCCAAAAATACGGGGAGATGGTATCCAGAGTAAAAAATAAGTAAAGCAAAACAAGTATCTTCTTTTTGTCTAAATTGCTTGAGAGCCAACCAATGTAAAAAGACAACCCAGACACACAATATTTAACTATAGTTTCAATAAGATTATTCACAGACTAAAATTAAGCTTGACAACATAAACTAAGAGTTGTAATACTGAATCTCAAGTGACTACTCCTTTCATGTAAAAGCTCATTGTTCACACAATAATAATAATAATAATAATAATAATAATAATAATAATAATAATAATAATAATAATTCATTCATAGGTTGTGTATATGTGATTAATAATTTATAGCAGTAAACACTTATGTCAAAGGTTTTCTACACGGCTATGTGCAATAATCTGAAAACCAGGTAGACTGTAACAGTTAACTGTTTATTTCAAACTTTACTTTTTTATTGCTCCTTTATAATCTAGCTTAAATGTTCCACTGAACAAATTATTCAGAACTGAGCTCTATAATCCATGAGAGTTTGCTTGAATGATAAAAACAAGACTTCAAATTAATCAGATTTTTGCTAAAAATACCAATGCTATCTTTTGCTGCCCTTTCAAGGAAATATGTTTAATTTTTTCCCAGTACACCAGAGATAATATGTACATTAAANTCCCAGTAGACCAGAGATAATTTGTATATTAAAGAAGTGGCAGAACACAGACTGTGAGTGCCATAAGCTTAAAAAACTGACAGAAGCTATGTTAGAATTTTTAAGAGTCATAGAGGTATTTAAATAAATTGATAGGATATACATAGAAATTAATGAAACCTGTATTTAGGAAATAAAAAATGTGTGCTGGTCTGACAGTTCTTAGCTATACATTTTACATTAGGACTCAAAATTCGTGGTAGCAGTAGAGTCTGATTCAAACAGGGATAAAATCAATCAAGTTTGTAATTTAAAGAGCTGCAAGAAACATTAATGTTTTCATTAGCAAGCCTGTCATTCTTTGTTGAACGTCACAAAGACACAATCACAACATGTATTTGTCTTTTTTTCACTGATAGTATTTCTGTACAATGTTTGTCATTATCAGTCTCATACAACATGTTTTTCTGGTCTACCAAAGTGAAACAAACTAATACAAAACTAAGTCAGCTTATTTTAACAGATTGCTGATCAGCAAAGGTTATTTATATATTTTCTGTGTAAGGTATTTTCTTAATAGTTCAAAAATTTCTAGATTATTAAGCATTTTAGTTTAATAACCATTTGATTAGTACATATAAAATAGTTGGCTTGAAAACTCAAACCCAATCTGTTAAACCATTTCTTTACCACCATGTAAGCACACATACTTGTTTCTCCTAAGAAATTGTCTTGACTTGTAATAAATCCATGACACTAGGTTTCCTCAAGGTACTGTCATCTTTTTGAAAGCTTTCTGCTAGATCAAAGTACAAGATAAAACTGAAATTACGTCAATGAAATGAACTCTTCATATGGAAGTAATATTTACAGCAAAATCTTCACAAATAAAACCTCTCTTTGAAAGGATTGTGAAAATAATTTATTGATTTTTTTTTGTGAAATTTGTCAAGGTTTATACTGTGAACATATTTAGTCTCCTCTTGCAACTTATGATAAATGTAAAAACGTAAGATATGGCCAAATAAAACTTTTGTTCATAATATATGCTCAGAAGACCTTAAATTTGGTGCAAGTAATTATATCCACTATCTATGCTGTATAGATAATTGCAAAAGGAACATTTTTGTGTAGGCTCACTGAAAGCAAACACAATGTTGCCAGAACACATTATGGTAAACTTCCAAGTTTTTGCCTTCATTGTGCAGGACAGGTGCTATTATTTTTATTCATTATGTTTTTTAAAATTGCATAGCAAGCCATATATTTTTAACACTCTTCCTGATGCATTTCATTACAGTAAATGGGAAAAACTGCCATTTTAATTTCATAGAATATGCCTGTTATGGATCCATATGGCAATCCACAGGAACATCTAACTCTCAGTCATTTCACATTTTAACTGTACACTGATTTTACTTGAGATTATGCTGTAACAGTGCTGATATCATTGGATATCAAAGACTTGTTTGCTTTTATGAAAAATAAGTTAAATGGTCTAAATGTATTATTTGGAAAATAGTCTATTTGACAACTTTACACTTAAATTATTTTACCAAAGTCAGTGTGTTTTACTTGGGTATAAAAATCTGTTATAATTCTTGCACACGCAGAATTGTAGTTACAAACATTACAATCAAAAATGTTTCCAGTTGCTTCTACTTTTCCATCTACTTACTATTACTTCCATCTACTTACTAAGTAATATAAATCGTCTCTACTTGTAAATCACAGTATGAAAATTAAGTGTAATTTGTGTGCAAAACTGAGAAAATAGTCACATTTTCACTTTTTATCCTGCCAGTATTGGGGAAAAATATATTAAAAAAAAAGGAAGCAATTTATTCAATCTAAACACAGATACCTAATTGAAATGTCTAATGTCTAGATCACCTGTTCTCTGGGCCCCTATGTGGTGAATGGAGAGTTCTATCCCTAGTCATTCAGGCAGCTATTTGAGCATCTAGTGTCTCTACTCTCTGGAGGATCTTCCATTGTCAGTGAGGGAAAGCTAGGATTAATTACCCCAAAGTTAGATGGCAGAAATTTTCTCCTTTTGTGCCTGTTTAATCCCAAGCCATAATAAAGTCTATTTTTAATATTTTCATGTACTACACATTCATAAATCTGGAATGACAACAGGTGTTTTGTGGGTGTGTGTATGTACACAAGTGCATACAGCAATCAAAAGAGGTAAGAATTACACAAGTAATTCTATACACAGCTCTCAGCCTTTTCTCATAGGAGAGATGCTCCAGTCCCTTAAATATCCTCGTGGCCCTTTGTTGGATTCTCTCCAGGATGTCCATGTCTCCCTAGTACTGAGGAGCCCAGAACCAGACACAGTGCTTCAGGTGTGGTCTCACCATTGCTGAGTAGGGGAAGGATCACTTCCCCCGACCTGTTGGCAATACTTTGCCCAATGCAGCCTATTCATTCCTTCACAACCAGCACACATAAAGCTACCTTCTTATTTTTCTTAATGTTCCATGAGTAAACAATAAAGCATCAAAAATTATTCATATACAAACTCTTTGGAATACTCGATAAATACTTTGACAACTTTGGCAAGAGAACTAAAGCCAACAACAGATAAAAAAATCATTTTCAGCAGTTTTAAATATTATCTACAGTCTTGAATACCGAAAAGCTAAAGCTCAAAAAAACCTCAAACCGAATAAAGTGGAAATGTCATTATAATTCTGTAAGTAGTAAAGTTTAATGAGTACAGTGTTTTAAACAGCATAAATGAAACTTAGTGTCTTTGTTACATTCAACAATATTTTATTTAAACTGTTCAAAGTCTTTGGCTTTCTCAACTCTGTGTTTTTAAATTCTTAAAATCTGTGAAGTAAAGATATTCACTTTTAGTTTCCACAGGTGTGCGTACAGAATGATAATAAAACTTTTAAACAGTAGCCTAGCTCTTTGCTGTGAATCTTGGATAGCTTACCGAACAGAGTATTGTGTATGCAGCAATAACTTTGATTTTGACAGAAACCCAGAAAAACATTACAGAGTAAACTGCCCATTATCTAAAAAGCAATACAAAACAGACTAGTATCTTTAATAAACATTAGATTCTGAGAACCAACAACTGCTGCAAGTACAGTTTTCAGAGCAATTCTGATTATTCAGATAAAGTTTTGTATTTCTCACTGGTCTTGCCCTATTTTAAATCTCAACCTGTCCTCAAACATAGCCTGCTTTGCGGCCATATGCTTTTCACCTGGAATGGAATGGCTTACCCTGCGCAGTACACAATGGCACATCCAAACTGCTGCATAACAACGAATACAAAAAGAAATGCAAAGGCATTCACTGTTTGAACCTCAGGAGTGAGTACAAGCCCTGAGAAGTTGGAACTGTTCTAACTTTAATAGCAAGCAGTGGCACAAACTTACCAGATGCTTGTTACAAAGAAAAAAATCATAAATACACATTTTATAATTGACTCACATGAGTACATCAGTGCACCAAAGAAACCCCAGTGAGAGCAATCCAGACTGACAGTGTTCAGTATCTTCAACTGAATTGTAATTTTTGGTTGCAGCTGCTGAGCTTTCTATTTTGTTAACATCTCTTCATTATTTTTATTCACAAATTCAAAAACACAGAAGATGTGTCCCCTGTTCTACACTCTCAGGAATATCCTTACCTCACAGTTCACCCCATAATGAAAAAGCAGGTTTGCTTGCTTCTAGTCAAGCAAAAAGATCATAGCTACCTAAATCACTGACAAAATTTACTGTGTATACCACAGAAAGACACTAAGGATGGATTTTAATTTCAAATTAAGAAACCTGAATTTCTGTGACTTAATATAGGTGAGCCAGCTTTTAAAATTTCTTTTTAATAGATGGTGATTTAGTCAAAATAGCCCAGAAAGAGATTCAGCTCAGTTTGAAGTATACACCTTAGGTGGGATGCAGCTGATTAAACATAGGCATGTGTTGCCATTTGAAATACCATGGGGTGTCAAGGACATCTACAAGAGCTGATACATAAACTGTTGCTAGAGAATGGCAAGCCTAAGCAAATTATGACAATGAAGATAACCTACTATCTCAGGATGCTATCTGAATTGGTTCATGTGCAGTCAGTTCAACACTTTACTCCTAATTGTGTCTGCAACTATTTTCCTTGGCGATAATGGCTTACAAAGGGTCACCAGCTGATGAATCATCAGCAACTGTTCAGTTTGCACAACCGCTGGAAATTATTAGTAGCCTACAGGAAGAACTCCTAAACATACAAAAAGCCTGGAAACAGCTGACAAATATCTTCATTTTACACTGTTCCCGGGTCTCTTGGTGCTGTTCTTCACCTTTGGTACTTAGACTTTAGTCCACTCCTGATAGCATTTCATTGCATGAATATACAGATTTTCTAATGTTCATCCTTGCCCTGTTCCCTGCTTTTTATCTTCTGCCCACATCCTCTACATTCCCTAGCTTCTGCTTCTCCCTTGGATCCTAGCCTGAGACCTAACGCTTTGGGACTAACTGCACTGTGACACAATTGGTGCTGATGTACATACTGTGCTTCTTCATGGCTTGTGCAGTCACTGGAAGATAGAAAGCATCACCGGTAACTGCAGTGTTAATCCTGGTTCACCGTCTGGAAGTGCATACTCTACCCTGGAAATGCAACATGATCAACCAGGCAGACTGAGCCAGAACCAGCCACTCCAGTCATGAGCTGCAGAAATTAATAATTTTTGTTACCCTTTATGTTTGTGTAATGGCTGCTTTTCACTGGCTTTTTGGTTACTTCATCTGTTTACATACTTTGATGTATAAGATTCCTTTCAGAACAAAAAAATAAAATGGCTCTGGTTTGCATGAAATAAATTGAACATACATAAAATATCCTGCAGTTATTCTGCCTCTCACTTCTTTGGTTATTAAAGCTGTTCTAAAAATCTTATATAAACCTTTTGCACATTGAATTGCAGCCCAAAAAAAGCCCTTCTGGGAAGCGCTCTATCTGCAAAGGGACATTTACTGTAATAACATTGATTGTTTTGTTTTATATTCTGTTGTTACTTTAGAGAACTTTTTTTTCCCCCATATTGTTCCTGGAGACATGTCTGGGACAAATTCTTCTGAATTACAGTCCATCAAGAGCAAATAATCTGAAGAAGCCGACATAGGTTAAGAGCTGTCCTACATATAGTCTGTTGTCACTGTCCTATCAATTCATGAAACTTGTCAAATATTAGATTAAAAATAAGTGCACTTTGCCTCTATTTTGATGCCACTAGTAGTAAATATCAGGCCCTTTTGTAAACACATTTTTCCACAAGCTTGTTGTCTACTGTCATAGTACACATATTATTACACAAGCCAAGGCCATTTTCATTCGTTTCAAGTGAAGTCAAATACATGCCAATGAAAAGATATAGAATAAGGAGAACAGTGATTGAGAAGTTTTCAAATGGTTCTTAGATCACATTTGGAGGTTGCTATGGTGAACGCTCATCTGTAATGCAAAGGAAACAGGATTCACCGTTCGTCTCTGTATGAGAAATAATACCTTTTAGAAATGGAACTGACAATACCTGCCACTTTATTTTCAGAAATTTGAGGTATATTTTTATTTCTGATACTTGTTCTTGATATTTCTGATATTAATGATTGATAAATTCCATCTAATTAGGCAGCTGTAACAAAAAAAAATCTATTTTATATTTAAATTTTTAACTTTTAGCTAACAATAGATGGAATTTTCATAATCTTGTAAATTACTATTTTCCAAAATGCATGCCCTCAATAAATAATATTGAATCAAAATTTAAAATTTATTTCATCTTCTTTCTTTATTCTCAACTCATGTAGTAGCTAAAAATATCACTGCTTAATTTTAAAATATTTGCACTTTGGGGTTTTTTAACTGTATTTATGATCTAGTCTTCTTTTTATATCCATATGTCTATTGTTCTATGTAAAAACAAACTGATTAATGACTGATATGTTTAAGCATTCCCATACTTATTCAAAGTAAGATTATAATACCAAACAATATGGTCATTGATTAACATTGGGAAATGATAAATTGTCACATCTGAACCAAAAGTGAGTAAAAAGAGAAAGTAGAAAGCAAATAATTCAAATTAATGTGATGCAGAAGCTGGTTTTATTCCTGTTTGTGAAAGTGATTTGAGTACAAAGACAATGTTGGAGGTTTTTTAATAACTATTTTGATTTCAGAAGCTGACATCTTAATTTCTCTCCCATTTGTACACAAAAATTATTCAGATAATTTTAGAAAAAATTACAATGGACTCTTTCAAAGTTATTTTTAAAATAAAAGAGATATTATTCTAACCTATTTTTAGGACCTAACCTAACAAGTCTTCTTTAGACAGTGACTCAGAACCTGGGAATCTCCCTGTACTGACAATACAGGAAGCATAAGAAAAAATAATCTCTAAATTTAAGCGCTTAAATTAGGTGCCTAAACTTAGATCCTAATTATTAATATCTCTCTGAATTATGAACAGTTTCCATTTATTCATAATATATTTCTCATTTATGAATAACATTCTGCTCACTTTTACTGATATTTCTGCTAATCTCATTCAGACGGTTCCATGATTAGTCACAGGATTAATTAACAGTGTGAGTAAAATAAATATATACTTCAGTATCTAAGCAGTGATAACAAAAATCAGTAAACAGATGTGTAATTAAAAAACCCGCTTCATTGTCTAAGGCATGCCTCAATTTATACAAATGTTGAAACAGTTATATATTTGCGTTTGTAAAAGTTTCTGAGATTATTTCTTTTCAGACAGCATTATAGTTATTGCAGATATCAGCTTATAGAAAAAAATTAAACTTGTCTTCTTTTAGGATCCTGTATTTTGGAATTATATTCTATTAATAACATGGAACTAATCACTTCTCTGGACATGGAAAAAGAAAGAACATAGCTTAAATTAAAATGTAATTTAAAAAATATATTAAAAGTCTCACAATAATTCACTGTGTCTGTTGCATATCCAGCTATTTACTTGCTGCAGAAAAAGTAGGCATAGGATGCACTTTTAGATGCTTTTATTATTCTTTGGTTTTGGTCAACTCCGTTGGAATTCCATCTTCATGGCACAGTTTATTTTGCATGCTATCCACTGGCTGATACAGAATAGCCTAAGGGAATAACACTCTTACAAATATATATGTTGTCACTCCAAGTTATCTTTATGCATTTCTCGCAGGACTGCTGTAATACAGTCTGTCTTCATGTCAGCTGGACAGTACTTCCCCCAAGCTCTGCTTCAGTCTTTCTTCTACTATTCTGTTATTTTTTAAACGTAAACCATAAGACTAATAGCCATGATAAAATTCATACGGACAGGTGGTACCGCTCTCTCCATGCTGTCAGGAGAAAGAGGCTCCTTGCAAAAAGAGCATTATGGTCAGTATTTCAGAGGGTGGCCATAGATGTTCTTTGATATTGAGCACCTGTGCCTGGTCTGACAGTATTTTTATGAATTTATGTAATCATGAAGGTGAACAGATATGCTTTGTATGCTCTGACAGAAAGTCGACTGATGCATAGGCATATCCTTCCGCAGCAAAATCCAAAGATCTGTGAGAGTATGTGGAGAGAAACCTTCCAATTTCCTCTCCCCAAACGCTCATTCAAATTCTTTGTTGAGAAATCTACAAGACCAAGAGGTGAAAAAATAGGGTTCGCAAATCTTAGGGATCGTTGGAGATATAAATCAATCATTTATGTTTCTGACATAGCGACATAGTGATATCAAACTTAATTTTAAGAGGGAAAAATACTGTACATTAACACTTATAACTTAGGAGCTACCCTCTTTTAGGAGAAAAATAAAAAAAAAGCAGCCTGGTGATTCAGCACCAGTGTAGTTTATGCCTTGATAATACAAATTGTAGGGGTACGTGTATTTGTTTGTTTTTGTTTTTGTTTTTTGTTTGGTTGTTTGGGGTTTTTTTCCCCCATAACTCCTGGTTTTAATGGTTAATTTCAATTCTTTACCACTTCTCCCCTCCCTTCCCACCCCCTACTCCCTCTCCATCTTTCTGTCAGTTCACGGTCTTATGGACACCCATTATGTCTATTCTCTGGCATCTAATTTCCAGACTAAAGAGATTCTCTCTCCAAACTTATATTAAAGGACATTCCTTATATGAAGGCATTCCATTCCTTTGACCCTCAAATTACATGAATAAAAATACATTAAGTTGGTTTTCAATATTCTCTGGAGTCAATGGAAGGGTGAAATACATTGTCCCTTGCTCTTGTGAAGAGCTCTACATATTACATACTTCGGGGTTTTTGAGGGGGAGGGGGAATCTTTTTTTCTTTCGAAAAAGAAGATACCACAGAACCAAGTTTGAGGTTTTTAAATAAAGATTTGAATACAGTGTTGCTTATTCAATAGAATAAGGGCAAGAAATTGTTCAAACCAATTTTACATTATATCACAATTAAAATGAATTATCTGAACCATGGTTTAAAGACAAATGTTTCCAAACAAAAGTACCAATTTATTTATTTCTCTCTATTATGTGAGATAATTTACATCTAGAACAGAGATTCATTCAATATATAACTATTTAAAGGAGTGAATTCTAAAAAAAAGGCGCAGAACATAGACAAAATGACCTGCATTTATATATTGATGTAAGACATGTAAAAATAATAACTAGTTAGAAATACATAAAAAGATTGCATATCTATTTAATCCTACCAGTTTTATACTACTGGAGAATGTGTAACATTTATATTATTTTATACTGCTTCTAACACTAAACTAAGCTTTTAAAACCAAACAGAAAATGAAGAGACTATATAAATTAAGGATTCTATTGGATATCTTTCAAAGACATTATGCTAATTTTCCCGAGAAGAAAGACAGAGAAGAATGTGCCAGACTGAAAACATCAGTTCAAATAAATGATTGTCCTGACACATAAAACTGCAAGCAAAATTGCGCATTCATGACTAAGGAAGGATGGCTAAGGAGTAATGATACTCATGTAAGATTTAGAAAGCCCTAGGTGAACTTTCCTTTCTGAAAGATTGCATTAGTAGGACAGCTACATAAATTTGAAGCCTGATTAAAAAAAAAAACAAAAACCAAAAAACCAAGAAAAAGGAATAAAGTACCCGAAGTGTGATTTCTGTGGAATTTAAATACCAAGTGCCCAAACTGTAATATTACAAATCTGTGTAAACTATTGCTGACCACAGAAGTGCTAAAATGGCTTTTATTCTACTTAACTAATTAATTAATTTTACTTAAGTGTTGACCTGACATTCTTCTTCTGCATGTGCCCTCAGTGCTGAAAACCAATTAACAGTTTGGCATTCTTATCAGTCAGGATGAAGTGATGACCCAAGAGCCAGTTGTTCTATCATTTAGGTCTTGTGCAGGAACTACAGTTAGAGCTACAGCTTTCCTTCAAATCGCGTAAAGAGGAAGACATGGCTACTTTTATGCAACAACACTATGATGCTGCAAATCTGAATAAATTCCCTTTTGTGCCTGAGGGAAATCTACATTTGCAGTCTCCTCCAGAATACTTTAACTGTTTTGATATAAGGACACTTTCAACCTTTGCTGCTGATTTTTTATGAATTTGTACAGAATAATTCAAGTTTATTTGGTTAAAACTAGACATAAACCAAGACTATAACCTAGTATAACCAAAAAAAAAGGATTTGTTTTTGAGTTCCTGCTCCACAGCCTCTTTAGATATTTTGTAAGAGACAGTCACTGAATGAAATATATAAGCAATTTCAAAAACCTGAATAGACCTAAATACAAAACATAACTTTTAGATTTGAGAGAAGTAACAGTATGAAGCTGGCCTACTGAGTAAGTAAAATAAGCATTTTGACAAATAAGTCTTTTCAGATGCTTTTCTGAAAATCCTTCTTGGTCAGTATGATTAGTGGTATGAATGGAAGAAAAAGACTGTATTGGGTCTGGCTGAGATGGAGTTAACTTTCCCCATCGCAGCCCTCACAGCGCTGTATTGTGGATTGGTAGCCAGCAAGGTGCTGATAACACACCAGGGTTTTGGCTGCTGCTGAGCAGTGCTGGCACAGCACCGGGGCTGTCTCTCCAACATTTCCCCCTATACACCAGTAGGCTGGAGGTGGGCAAGATCTTGGGAGGGGACACAGCCGGGACAGCTGACCCAAAATGACCAGAGGGATAGTCCATAGCATACGGCATCTGCTCAGCATATAAAAGCTGAGAGAAAGGAGGAGAAAGTGGGGTATTCCTTATTTATGACATTTGTCTTCTGGAGCAACCACTACATGTACTGCTTCCCAGGAAGTGGCTGGACATTTCCTGCTGATGGGAAGTAAAGAATAATTATTTTGTTTTTCCTTTGCTTCCATGTACAACCTTTGCTTTCACTTTCTTAAACTGTCTTTATCTTGACCCACAAAGATTTTTTACCATCTTATTTTCTCCCTATATGTCCAGCTGAAGAGAAGAGTGATAGAGTGTTTGGTGGACACACGCATCCAGCCAAGGTCAACCCACCACAAAGACACAGGAATAGTCATTTGTCTATATTAGTGAACAGTGGCCATGGGAAAGTCCAGTATAAATGGAGCAAGTTCTTTAAAATAAAGAATATCTTTTTTTCTTACTAAGTAGTTATAGTTAGCTAAATTTATGAAGTATTTTGACAGCCTATATTGATTTTAAAGAACATTTCTAACTTGCAAATATTTTACTGCATAAACGAATGACAATATTGCAATTTGGATCTGATCAGTCTAATGAGGGTGCTGAGGGACTGTCCTAACCAAGATGCTTTTTCCTATATCCTCAACAATATCCAAAGTAGAAGAAAAATCAGACATCACTTAGATATGTTGGATGTCTCTAACTTTATAATGTAAACCCCCAAAAGATCCTATTGGAAATTCTAGCGATAGCTTTAATCTACTTGCAATTATTCTCTTTTAGATCTGTAAAATTGTAATTAATGCTCCCAGTCTTAGAGAGATAACTTACTTTAAAGTAATTTTGTTCTGAATAGATGGGCCAAAGATCATTTAATCTGTATCTTTGTACATATTAAGAAATATCCACTACCTGCTACAGGCAGCCTACTTATCCTCTACTTAAAGCTTTCTCAACACATCCATCTCTTCAAGTGTAATTTCACCAGTAACTAAAAATTTAAAACCAATATTTAAAAATAATAAAAGGTAATAACAGAATACATCTAATAATACTGAAGCCAAAGTCGGTATTAGTAAATTGTCATTAAATTGTTCTGTGTAATTGAGCAGTTTAATAATAATAATACCATTCATTCTTTTTCTCTGTCTACCTGTAACATTTAAGTATGATAGAAAAGTTTGAACTACAAGATGCTTCACTTTTCACTGATCATAGCCATTTTAAAGCTAGATGTCTGCCAAAATTCGTTCTCCCAGCTTCCTCTCTGTGAAAGAAGACAGAGAGAAGGTATTTGCCCTCGTGTCCTAATACAACTGTTAGGAGAATGAAGTATTTTTTGCTTACTTTGAGATTCAGGTAACTAAATATAATTTTCTGCATGCAGGTGGTCTGTGAAGAGGTGCTTAAGCTCCCATTTACATTTAGAGAAGATCTAGAGCTCGTTTCAGTCTTCTGCGTATCCTTAGGCATGTAGGGACATTTTAGATATTCTAGGCTATCCAAAACTTCCATGTGGCTGCTGCAGCACTGACATGGGAACCTTGGGAGCCCTGTGACCTTCTGGAGCATCAGTCTACTTCCAGCTATGTGTCAGCAAATAAATCAACCTGTTAGTGTCGTTTTCAGTAGTTTGAGGTATCCCTGAGAGCCTGCAGTAGCAAATCCAGGAAGCTGGGGGATCTTCATAAACCTAAGCAACACATAAATAGCAAATAAAATGCCAGTAGATGGCATTATATCCCAAGATCTTATATAGCACTTTGCATTAATAAATATCAAAGTCAAGGACTCAGAGAACCACTTAGTTACTGAAAGTCCTGTCTCAATTTTAGTTACTTAAATTCAGGAGAGTGATTCAAGAACCTTCAAGCTAAGATACTCTCTGTGTTGACAGTTTAAGACAAAAATTCCCATCAACAGTTCAAGTTACAGTACTGGACATGCTCTGGGCTATTTCCAGCTTGTTGACTGTTAGGCACCTGTTTCAAAATTCAGCCTGTCCTGAATTCAAGAAAGTGATATTCAGCACAGAGACTTCTTTGATCAACATTCTCAGACCATGCTGAACTCCCTTGGATCTGGACATAAATGTCTTTGGCTATGCATTTCAGTTTCCCAGAGGTCACTAGCTAGAGGCATGAAAAGTAACTGAATTATGTAGAAGCCACAGGTTTAAGCTCCAGTGTTTCCTGTTCCTTGACTTTCCTATTCACTGACTTTGACATCTGGAGTACAGCACCAGTCTGAGATTCAGACTGGTGTCAAAATTTGCTACTAATCTATTCTAAGTATCTGAAGTCAGCCTTGTGAATCTCACTCAAGAAGCTGAGTGCTTAAATAGACATTTGTAATAATGAGTATCACCGAAGCTGTTTTGATCAATGCCTCTCCAGTGTTGTTGTTAATGGGATATAATTACTTCCAAGAGTTAGTGAATAGTTCTGAGCTTGGCATGATTGATACATTTGTCACTCCTGTACACAGTTGTTCACAGTGTATGACCTTGCCTGTATAGATCTTTACTTGAAGCTGTTCACTCCAGTCCCAGGAGATATCCTACTCTTTCCTGAAATAAGCAAAAACAGAATTATGAGCTAAAAATATTGCTGCAGAAGGTAGCTGACATGAGAAAGTATGAGGACAATGGTCACTGAGATAAGAAAGACTTCATTCAATATCAAACTTTGAGAATAAAATTAAAACCCCAGAAATAGACCCAATCTGGCACCCGACACAGATTGTGAGCAGCAGTGCTATCCTGCCCAGGTTGCTCTGGCTGCTGGCTCCAGGCAGCATTTGGTGACTGTCCATGGTGGATGCAGCATAACACCTGCTAAGGCAGCCTGGACTGCTGACCCACCAGCCACCTCCGCACTGGGAAGTAATGGCTGTAGAGAGGCAACCACATAAAAGTGGACCATATCTCCCACTCCAGGAATTACTGCTTGCTGTGCTGAAAGTCTTCTCCCTACTTCCTCTTCTCCAACCCACCCAGTTACCTACCCTACTTTTGAAATATCTCCTTTTCCCTTGGTGAAGCCCCACAGAGTTAGAGGTACGCTGGCAGGTTTTGATAAATGGTATCAATTATGAACAGAATTTTCAAGTCAAAAAGGGCTACTCTTTATTATGAGAAGAGCAATGCTAAACTGAAACATTTAAAAAAGTAGTACGACTTGCTGGGACTGTTGGTAGGAACACTGCCAGTAGTAAAGGAAACACAGAGTAGTCTCTGTTGTTCGCAGATAATACACAGAAGATGAAACCAAGAATTAAAGACCCGCCCATGGAAGACATAACAAAGGAAAATATGTTTTATCATAAAAGTTAGTGAAAAACAAAAGCTCAGTAATTAGGAATTGGAACAACATTTTAAGTTGTACCTTGTGTTACTGTGGTACAGGTGAACGTATTGCTATTCTCACTAATTTTTGACAAGTGGGAGAAACATTTATAGGTGGTTTACTACATAAAAAATTATTTGTAGTAAATATATGGGAAAAAGCACAGGAAGTGACAGCCAAAATATCAAAAACAAAACAATAAAAGAAAGGATCATTTACCTAGGATATGTCCTTGCTGGTAAAAACCTCACTTGTTTTAAAATAATATACATGTTAAAAAATAGAGCAGAAAGACAGGATTTTCCAAATCAGTGGTGTAACTCTAATTACATTATAATAAATACAAATAAATCCCATTGACTTCAATAGCTTGCTTTCGTTACCTTACAGTTAAATTTTTACCTTCTTCTGTAAATACAAATATATAACTCCTTTATTGTGCATGTGTGTAAAACAATAAATAAATTCAAAATGGGATACCCTTTGTGGAAAGAGAGCAAGAATAGAGATATATGATAGGCATTACTGTCATTCCATAATGCACTAGCTGATACTTAGAATTTATCAAAGTACGTACATGGAATATAAGAATTTGTATAGACTATTATGTAATATAGAAAAGAAGCATCTAAGTAAAAAATGAGTGCCAAGAATGAGGAAAAATTATTTAATAGTGTTGACATCTNAATGAGATAATCATGCTAGTTAAAAGTATTCTATAGTTTGGTATGACACAGATCTCAACTACTTCCTTTAAAATAAAAATTAGTNTCATAAGCTACAGATTTTCCGTTGCTTCCATGATGATATAGACTCATCATTATTCAATGTAAATACATTTTTATTGAAATCAGACTGAACAGCAGGAACTACTGCACTTCTGCTGACAAAGATTTGTTCTTTACTTTTACAAGATCTGGTATTAGAGAAAACTTATTCAAATACCACATCAATTTTTTTATTTTATTTTATTTTATTTTATTTTATTTTATTTTATTTTATTTTATTTTATTTTATTTTATTTTATTTTATTTTATTTTATT